>OZ017741.1:177082138-177239638 GCA_963969285.1 Odontomyia ornata
ATGTGGCTATTGTACAATACTCGCATGCTTGCTACACCGCCTCAAAGCCCTGATTTGAACCCTATAGAGCATCTTTGGAATGAGCTTGAGACAAAAATCCGAAAAAGAGTGATATCAAGCAAGGCGCAGCTTAAGGATGTTATATTGGAGGAGTGGGCCAGAATCAGCAGCGAATTTACTAAAAAATTGGTATATTCTATGCCTAAAAGACTGAAGTCAGTAATTCAGATGAAAGGATATCCGACAAAATATTAAGAAAAGTATAATTCAAATAACTATGCAAGACTATAATTACAATTTGTATCATTTTTCTTTAGGTGTACCATGACTTTTGTGGACTTCATTCATTGACTTTCCGACACATCATATGTAATAATATAATAATACGACAGAATTTTCGTTTTGTTTTACATGAATTTAAAGTGTAATGATTATAGTTGAAGTAATACCAAAAAAATTTTATCACAATAGGTTTTTTAAATAAAAATATCAAACAATTTTCATGATATTTATCACTGTACCTTGACTTTTGTGGAAGACTGTATATATATATATATATATATATATATATATATATATATATATATATATATATATATATATATATATATATATATATATATATCTTTATATATATATATATATACATATAAATATATATATATATATATATATATATATATATATATATATATATATATGTGTATATATATATATATATATATATATATATATATATAGAGACATATGTATTTATATATGTAAACATAAAGTTCCTTCCGCAATCAATCTCATGAAATTTCCTTAAAAATATCCTTCTTAACCGCATCATTCGTTCGCGTTTATTCGATACCCATTGCCTTCGTTTTCGGTTAGCTATGGCACCTAATTTTCATGAAAGTTTCAAGAAAATTATATAATTTAGTTCAATGAAAACTCGGCTATGCATTTTCATCTTCATATGTAAAGTAATGATCAGTTAGAGAAGGAAAAGTATCCCTCTTTAGGTTGTGATTTTCGCCGGTCTTTAGTATGGAAATTAGTAATTTTAGATTTCTGGGCATATGTTATAATGTATAATATTAACTGGAAAGTAACGAATCAACTCTATAATTTGAAATCTCTCAGTCCTTTTTATTTCTTCGGGGAGTTTTATAAATCCTATCTGTAACGTTTACATCTAAGGATGTACGAAGAATCCTTTACTAAGCTCATCAGTAAGCAAAGGATGACTTCAGAAGAGAAAAGCATCCTGAAATGCTCCCTCTAAATATTGTTGAATTGTATTTATGCCACATTTAGAAGTAATTTATTGGTTATTTCCGGTAGAAACGATTGAATAATATGTACCGTTTATGCAGAAAATTAAGGATATTGATAATTTTTATCATTCGCCACCAAAGGACTCGGTATCTCCATCAAATCCTTGAACAGTGCCAACCAATTGGCACTTTTCGTGCGAAAAATTATTTAAACTCAATTTCTCGACACCAATGTATCATATTGAATAGATAGTATTTAGAGAGTCCTTGGAAGGATTAAAATTCTGTTCCGATTTTAGATCAATATGTTATCCTTCATTTGAAACCTCTACAATCAAAATCCTTACACCCTTCGATCAGTTATGCTGAAAAATCCGGGTGAAAGTCGGAAATTTTTTAGTTTTAAGGATAAAAGTCCTCTACCGTTACTTGAATTTCTTATCCTTTAAACGGGACTTAACAGGAAGATAGACGCATCATTTGCCAAAAACAGGACTCTCCTATCTGTCTCCGTTTAAAAGTTATGCGTGAACATACAAAAAAAAAGCAAAAAAAAAAAATATACGCGATGAATTGATAACCTTCTTTCTTTTGGAAGTCGGTTAAAAAGAAAAATGTATCTAGTATTACGGTTGTTCTTCTATAACATATTTTATTTTTTATGTTTGTTCTTGGTTTATCAGACTGATCTTTGTGATATCTTTTAAATGAAGATAAATATTAATCTGATTCAAGTTTGTAATCTTCTGTTAGATTGAGATAAATATGATTAAGTACAAAAATGTTAATGAAGCAAAATTAAGACTGAATTAACAGTACGAACTAGAAACGCTGTAAAAAATTACAATTTTTTTATAATTATTTGTGTGTTTATTAGGGAATGCGTTTATTTACCCTTTAGGAGTGTGAACGGTTACCCGCAACCGGGAGAAGTGAACACATTCCGAGTTTTTAATTTGTTTAATTTTCTATTTTCATTTATAGACAAATAAATGCTCTTTCTAAAGAATATGTTTTGATGTACTTAGCGCGTACAGTTGCCACAACTGACTATCTTAATTGGAGAGTCTCTTGAAGAAAAAAATCGTTCTCGCGGCTTGTCGACATTAGAGTATTGTGCCATAAAAGATCAATAAAATTGATCACTTGAATTTATCTTTGAACGTTTTGATAAGAGAAGAATGAACATAATCGCATTGCCCAAATCTCGTTTTATTCTTTGATTCATCAGATTAATCGTTGATTTGAGGCTTTTTTTGCCAGGCGCAAACAATTTTTAACCATTATTTTTGCTGTATAAACAATTTCCGATTATCAAAATGTTAAAATAATACAATTATATTTGAGAGTATTATAAAATATAATATAATAATTAAGGGCATAAAAAGCTCGATTGGAGCAGTGGGAGTAAAGTCACCAATACTTTTAAATTAACTTATGCTTTAGATAAATTAGACGATAGTCATATCTATTTTCCTATATATACTACCAAAAATTAGAAACGTCATGTGTGTTATTATTATAATAGCAAAAGTACACTAATGCCCGTAAAGAGAGTGAAATATTAAGAAAGGTGCTGTGTTTGTCTATTTCTGCTTATATTATAAATTAAAATAAATTGGTTATAGTACACCTTAAAGTATATATCTTCCTACTTTATGAAAATATATTTAGTGCTGGAACAATGATAGTGTAGCCACTCTCCCTGGAGAGGAATTTAAATTAATAGAAAAATAGTAATGATCCCTTAAATTAACTCCATGCGTAATTATGCATAGAATTATTTGGTATCAATTAATGGGCTGAAACATACTTCATATCCATATTGTTTCCCTTATATCTAGAACTTAAATAAATTTGCCGTATTTAATCAATTGAAAGAAACCATACACTATTTACATTTTAAATAATTTATTACAAAATAATAGCACTCATGATATACCATTTTTAACTTGTCAAATTTGCTTCGCGGGACTTCATTTGACTCGGCTGTTTTCTGATATTGTACCAGTTGTCCATCATAGTTTGCTTCAATTTGAGCTTTTCTCTTCTAATTTTCAATTTCCTCGTCTGCTGCTTTTGTTTCTCGAAGGCCCAATGCATGGTTGCCCGAACCATAGCTCTGACTCGCAAATCCTTGCCTTCAACTGTTTTTGCGATTCCGGATGGACTGCAAACTTGCTGCAGCCATTCCTTCGTAACTTTTTGGTCTAGTATCTTAACTTTAGTCATCTATCCAGTCCTTGCACTTTCTCGTGTAGCCTGTACTTTATCGTGGGATGGAACTTGTGTGAATGACCCAAACTGAGTTGTCGCTCGTTAATTTATGATAGCAACTGTTTGTTAAATAATACCCTACCTAAACACAACAAGTATGTATATGCCCATTATGAAATTCATACATTTAACATAGTTAAAATATCCGCCAATAATTGCTGGGTAAATTGTTTGTTTTCCAATCCTTTAAGTGAACTTACAAATGAATCATCGTAAATCATTCAAAGTATTTAAATCAAGGTGAGACCATTTTATGACGTTGTAAAACTATAACTTCCTTGATCCTTAAAAAGTAGTTTTCTACTTTTATTGTACCTTAAATCAACCTACATTCAAGGTAAAGATTGTGAAATTTTATCTTGAGCTGGTTAATATTGTTTCGTAAACAAAAAGATTGAGTTAATAAATCGTGATCGTTGAGCCAAAAAAATACTAACTGTAAACAAATTTTATAAGTCTCTTAAGAATTTCATTTGACACCCTTTATACCAAAAAATTTAAAAAGATCCTGGGCTTCGCTCTAGTTGTTTTAAAAACATTGTCTCATTGTTTCTACTGTCGTACGCTAACCTGGTAGCAACAGTTTCATTATAAACATCACCTTTTATTTGAAGTACGTGATGACCTATTTGGCCATCAAACATATTTTCTCAACGACACAGAAAATCATCAAATCATTATGTGACGATGAACAAACCAAGTCAAGATCCTGTTTAAAAGCACGTGAAATTGAATAAATAGCCACCGCACCACAGTCACGTCGCATATATCCTTTAAATACTACGGGATGAAATACTTTTGTGGAAAAACAAGAAAGATAAGGAAAACAAGAAAAGCTAGAAGGAGCCGTGAGCAAGCTAAAGCTCTAGCAACACCAGAGTCAGGAATGCTGGCAGCACAAGCAACATCATCTACATACTACACACTATCATACTAAATCTACTAAATGTATAATCTCCTTAAGAAATTCAGAATAAACTTGAAGATTGTCGAAAGCATAATACAAAATGCACACAAGACACGACGTAAAAGGATATTAAGACGAGTTATTCGTCCTAATTTTCTTTGCGCTCCACCTCTGTCTCGGTCCTGTTCGTCGCTTTCAATTTCCTTATGGCTTCTGTTTGTGTCGTTGCTCTCTGGTTCCCTGCTCGCCATTCTTTTGGAAGGATCATGTTCTTCGTGATATAATTTATCTTATGGAATAGTCACTCCACATCATCATACTATACTTGAGTTTCCTCTAAACTTTACTTCCCTCTACATCAAATGCTTCGTTTTATTTTTCGCTGTTTTTATCTTTTTATCTGCATACTTGGCGAACGTTCGATGTTGAACGGTTGTCCTTTTGAAGATTGTGGCATAAAGAGGATAGATTTTGTTCAACTATGAATATGAACCGCCAATGTTTCAATTCCATCAAGTTTTGTTGCTCCATTCAGGGCTTCAGCCTCATGCTCATTTACTCGTATACTACAATATTATATTTTCTACGCGATTTCTGCTTTATTCGAAGCTAAGGCTTGGAAAATCGAAGAGTCTTTTCTAGAAATTGAATTGAGTATGGACGGAAAGAATGGAAATGAATTTAAACAAGTTAAGAAAAAGCCGGAATTGTGGAGAAAGGTAGTTTAAATTTTTAAGCAGGTGTTATTACAGTTGTTTGAATATGCTACCAATTCTGAAGACTTCAAAGCGGTTCAATATGTAATTGACTAAAATTCAAATGACTGAATAATACAACTAAGAAGAGATTCAAACAGCATGGTATAATTGAAAGCTGAATATCAAAGAATGACAAAATTCCATAAAATCAGAATTAGAGTAAATGGTGAAGAGTATCATATTTGTATAATTAATTTGTAGATTATGTTTTACACGAAGTGATTAGCATCCAGCGTAGCTTCATTTAGATAATTTTTAATTCAAAATATTGTAATACAGCTCAAACAAGAGACTTTCATGAAGCAAACTCAAACATGACAGACAGCATACTGTACTACTGGAAGTAAGGTTTGTTGAGTAATTTACAAGTGACATTTTACTAAAAGGCTGAAAGATGTCTTTCAGATGTATTTTAAGTGCATCAAACAAACGTCAACATGCCAAAAATAAAGTCATCTTTAAATAGTATACGTACACAGAAGATATATCTTCAAAATTTTTCGGGAATGTCTAGGGAAGGATCTTTGAGTACCGCTGAATAATGAATTTTCCCATCTCTGTCAGCACAAAACTTGAAAGTTGATATTTTGATTGTATTTTCAATATTTGGCTCAGTTTTCTAACTCACATTTCGGAGGCAGTAAAACGTAGAAATTTACAGATGAAAGAATTTAGTTAAGGAAAATTCATTTTAGTTAGTATTACAATTTTCAGTATGATCTATGACCCTTGCGATATGAATCAAAAACGATAAATTAGAAATATCTGAGCATCAACAATTTTCCAAATTATTCGCAAATTTTTTCATGTATTTCTTTTGATCTTTAAATATCCTATAATCATGCGTGCATATATTTGAGAGAAAGTACAAGATAGTAAGAAACAAATAAAGTAATAACACAAAATTTAATTAGCTTCAGTTTTGGTCCCCGCTACTTTTTTTCTACAATTCACCGTTTTCGAGATATTTGGCAAAAATTGAAGAAACCTATTTGAGCCCCGTAATTGTGGGCTCATATATTAAAATACAATCCGGTAAATCCAGATGGACAATCGACCAGAAATTTTTACTAGCTTTAGTTTTATTTTTCTCTACAATGCATATTACCAAAGTTTTTAAGAGAAACTATGAAACGTTTTTTTTTTGAGCAGCAGACGAGTTATTCGTCGCGGGCTCATATGCTAGAGGCGGAATATAAAGTTAGTCAAAGACCTCTTTCTAAATTTTATAAACACTTGTGACACTTATTCTGTACTTGGGAGGTGAAGGCTAATAATATGGAGCCCACAAGTTTACCAGGTACTATAAACTAACT
The DNA here is from genome assembly GCA_963969285.1 of Odontomyia ornata. Taxonomy (NCBI): domain Eukaryota; kingdom Metazoa; phylum Arthropoda; class Insecta; order Diptera; family Stratiomyidae; genus Odontomyia; species Odontomyia ornata. The sequence continues at coordinate 177,088,659 of OZ017741.1, forward strand.
ACTAAACATCTCTCTTGTTAGCTGAGAGCTTAGTCTGAAACTGTTTAGCACACTACTTTGGACAAAGCCTCACTTTCCTTTGCCTAGAGGCAGGATCGGGACCCAGTAAAATTCTTACTAGTTCGAAAGAAATGGTTTACTAGAAAAGAGAAACTCTGCATTCGATGTGTCCTGGTGCTCAAGTATGCCTTTTTACCCTCCAGGACCTCCATATTGATAGACTTTAGTAATTCTTTCCTTTGTCAGGATGATAACTATGGAATTCTCCAGTGCACGTCTAAAGTCACGAGTAATCACCCAGTCCTTCACTTTACGCACTTCCATAACAAGCATATGTTGCGCAAGTTCAACCATACCTTTAGTGACCATTACTGCAACGGTTGACCAGCTGTGCGGTCAAGCGTGCCTCATCGGGTCGCTCTAGGCTTAGGACCCTATCATAGGAGATGTTTCATAAGTCAAGGCCAAGAGTAGAGTCCTAAGTGACACTCAATGTAATCCCCATCTTTCACTGACCTTCCTTCGTGTCATAGAGTAGACTAAAATCCTTCGGATAGCCCCATAAAATTTGCATCATATATTTTGGCACTTTGAAAGGATTTTTTAGTGCTGCCAAAGTATATACCAACCTAACATAGTGAATTCAAAAGTATTTCTGACGTAAACAATGATCAGTAAGATAACCTGTCATGTGGAACTCCTATGTGCCTCTACACGTTAGACCATGCTCATTACTTTCCCAATAGTGCGGATGGTGTAGTGACCTACTCTAGTTCCCAAGCAGCATGAAGTGCATCAGCGAGTATTTCCTTAATGAGTTTTTTAAGCATTATTTAGCCATGCCTAGCATACTCAACGGAACGTATACAGACGGTAATCCGTAATTCCCCTTCTCCTTGCTGATCAACGTAAGCATGATTACTTTTCAGCGCTCCAGGAATATTCCTTCACACCAGCAAGTGTTGAACGTACTAAGCAGGGTAACAGTGTTAGGTCATTTGCAGTACCTAAGCTAGGTTCCCATCTGGCTCTGGGGGATTTTTGTATTCATAGACAAAGCTGTTTCACTCAATTCCGCTAGAGTTTTATCGTGGGTCGCTTCAACAAAAACAAAATTTAAAAGGAAGATATTCTACACAATTAAGTGCATCTTTTCACTTCATATGAGCAGGGCAAACTTAGGGCCCTGAACTTCTGCATGACTAGCTTGTAGTCCAGGCCCCAGCAGCTGGCTTTGCAATTGTTGATAATTTTTCGGAGAAACTTCTCGGCCAATTTTTATGTGGTGAGTTTCGTGCATGCTTCTTCTGAAGTCCTCGGATACTAGGCCTATTATGGAGGCTTGCGGCCTTTACTTTGTTCTACAACTATTTCAGTTAAAGGCTTACCCTATCAGGATCTTCAATGGGGCATGGAGTACATACAGGCAGACGTGATAATACTCATAGCTGAGTTTACCTTGTCTGCAGCTGTTAGCTTTCCACTTCCCTGCGAAGCTATTGGCATCGATACCTTTGCCATGCGTATGCCCACAAACTTCTTAATACGTATCCTTCCAGTATTCCATCTGAGGTTAGAAGACTGAGCATAGGTACACCAAGAGGAACCGTCGTTAATCTCAAGCACTATATATTGGTGATTGCTGGCCGAGTATTCCTCTAGAACTGTCAAGCAGTGTACTTTTGGTACCGAAAATTCAGAACAGTGTTTTCTAGAGTATCGAGCCAGGCCTGAAAGGACAGTCATGATTTATTCATGGTAAGATTCAAAATAAAGTATATTGTATCCATACACTAAGTCCAGGCAAAGCTATCCACCTGCACATGACTCTGTACCCAAATATGAGTTTTGTCTCGCACCCAGATGGTGAAAGTATCAAATTCATAAATGAACTATGCCGACGCCTAAATGATGACTTAATTTAGACAAGTTTGCATATATACGCATAATGCGTTCCGTGATATAGTTTCAGCTACGCTGGGATATCACTTTTGTGGAGTTAATCCACGTTGAGTTCGATGGGCCATGAACAGTGTTTAGACAGTGGCCAGATTGTACTGAAGCAATTTTTGACCAAAATAAGTCTGTAAGATGTTTACATGCGAGTATTGTCATCCAAAAGTTAAAAAAACATCGGTTGGTCAGGTTTTTGCTAGCAATAAATCCAGTCTTAAAGATGTCTAGATCTTAAATTGGGATAACTTTCAGCGATCTATTTATCATTTTTGTATTGTCTGGAATGTGTCACGTTTGGTTTAGCTTAGACAAGTAACACTAGCAAGAGAATCTTCCTGCCAGAAGGATATTGTAAACTAATAAGAACATCAAACAACATCTTCTGATTATCAAAAGGTGGCTCATACGTATATTTCATGAATTGAGCTCAGAAAACCAATATGATATTAAAAAAATTTAAAAACATTTTTTTTCAATCACTAATGCAATTTTTATTTTTCTCTTAAATACAAGTACTTCACTTGAAACACTCAAGCTTCCTCAGTGAGACTGACTTTATCATACCCTTTTTCAATTCTTATATACCTAGTGAATTTTAAGAATATCCTAATGCCTATTACATTCACATTTACATATAATTAGCTATTACCTTTTATCTTGCATTTAATTGCCCATAGTTAAGCCATCTCGTACATATGTTACCTAGATTCGTATTTAACCTTCGTTCTTCAGGTTATTTGCTAATTGCTATGGTTTGGTTCATATCTAATTCACGCTCCCTCCTTACCCGTTTTGCCACTCGTAGGCTCTTCATTGTGATTTTATGCTGCTCCACATTGACGGGTCTTGCTACCGCTGATTTGTATGTTTTGCGATCTATTTGCTTCGCTTGCTTGCTTTCCTTCATGTGCTCTGCAAACCTCGTCGTTACCAATCTTTTGGTTTGCCGAATTTATATTTTGGAGCAGTCACCACATGCAATCTCATATATCCCACTTTTTTCTTACGTGTTCAGCGAGGAATACTACCGAAAATGAGGCTTAGATACATGAACAATATAATCATAATAACCAAAACGGACAACATACAACAGCTAGAAGACATGAACAAGGTAAACAAGAGCATACAGTTTTCGTTTGAAGAAGAAAAAGATGAAAATTCACCATTCCTAGATTTAATGCTCTTGCGGAAAAATGCCTAAATGTTTGCCACGGCTACGGCGGCATTCTTTTATTCGATGGTCCATATTTTCAATGACTCTGAGACATAATTAAGGTTCAATGTTGTTAATGTGCTGAATTATCCCATCCTTTAGCTCTTGAATTGTTCTTGGCTTATTGATATACTTTTTATTTCAAAAATATCCCCAGAGAAAGAAGTCCAACGGTGTCAAATCACATGATCGTGGCGGCCAATTAACATAGCCATAACATGAGATAACACGGCCATTCAATTTCTTGCACAAAAGAGCCACTGTTTCGTTGGCTGTATGGAAAGTGGCAACTGTTGGAACCACATATCTTCCAGGTCCATAACCTCAATTTCTGTCCACAAGAAGTCCGTTATCATCTCGCAATAACGAACACCATTCACAGTAACTGCTTGGCCGTCCTCATTTTCGAAGAAGTACCACCCGATGACGCCGCCAGCCCATAAACCGCACCAAACAGTCTGTCTTTATGGATGCATCGGCTTTTCAACAATCACTCGTGGATTCTCGTTTGCCCAAATACGGCGATTCTGCTTGTCAACGATTCTTTATAAAGTCACCATTCCCTTCTGTCTGTCCAACCAATCATTTGGCGTTATTCTGATGCTTGAAATTGTTAGTAGGCTTCAGTTCTTGTGTCAATTGAAACTTGTAAGCGTGTAAATTCAAATCTTTGTTCAGAATTCGAATCAGTGATGTTTGTGAAATGTTCAATTGCTAGGCATGCTGGCGGGTCGAAGTTGACGATCAAACTGGGCAAGCATGCACAGGTAATTTCACATTTCCTACAGAGCCAAATTTGTGCACGGTTCTCCCGATTTTGGACACATTTGGTCGATTATGCTGACCAAAAAATTCACGAAGTGCACGAAATGCATTTTGATTTTAACGCCCATTTTTGTAAAAGGCTTCAACAACCTTAACGAGCTGCTTAATTGTGTACCTCTCCATAGTTGGATATTTTGAACACTGAAACAAAGAACTGTGAAATTAAGTTGGGCGAAAAACTTGACATTAAGGTGTGACTCACAATTAACATTGTGCATTATGGTTGGACCACCCTTTAGTTTTCTCATAATGATAACTTTAGATTTAAGAGCAGTATAACAGAAGAAATGTACGTGCGATGATGGAAAGGTGGACCTTAAAACAAGCCCAAAAAAAATGGGAGGAAACTTTAATCTCTTGAAAAATTGCATCAAGATCCTTAAGAAAAGTTTTAATGATTGAATGTAGAAGGTAACGAATGAGAAGAGGATGGTTCTTTTAGGAAAACGTCATCTAAGGGCATTTAAAAATATTCATAGCAAGAAGGTTTGGTCTCAATTACCCAGAAGACCTTAAATTCACTAACAAGGCAAGGTTTGGGGATCACCGATGAGAGATCAGTAGCAACGAGAATAAAAAGGGGCCAACAATTTATTTTGCAGAACAACAGAGCATGGATTTTATGCATAAGACATGTAGAGGTGACAGCAAGGAATATGGGACGGAAGTCAGGAACACAGAAAATAGCAAACTTTGATTCCTTCTAGCTTCTGCAAGAAATAAACACATTCCGTCAATGTTTTCAGTTAATGAGTCAAATGTGATTTGGTTGAAGAAGATCATAAGCAGCATCTTTAGGATTAATAAGTCGAAGCAAGTTTTTGTGATAGTAGATCTGCCTGTACCAGAACCATGCCAGTAGTTCACAAAGAAGGGGAGAACAAGAGAGTACAGAATACCATAAACAATCTTCCCTTAGGACTTATTGATCAAACAAACTGGGTGGATCAAACTACGCTCCTGTTGGAAGGATTTTGTAGTCAATCTATGATATGCAAGCAGCAATAATGAATAAACTCAAGAAAAATTACTTGGTTTCAAGGAAAAATTATTCTCACTTCAATTTAAATTTCTACATCTTTTATATGTATGTTGAAGACCATTAGCTTAATAAGGCTTTAAATATATTTATGTTATTCATTTTTTTGAGAAGACCTAATGAATGATTCAAGGCCCATTTAGTAGGAAAATCCGGTGTGGTTGTGATCGGAAAAAATTCAAGCGGCTATAACCTTCGTCAATATTACTCAATTTCAATGAACCTTACAAAATGTGAGAACCATGCACAGACATACTCAAATATCAAACTTCATTGAACTTAAGGGTACATAACATAGATGATTTTATGAAGGAAAATGCGAAATTTATAAATTCTATTATTATAAACAAAGTTGATTTAATTTCAACTTGTAAGCCCCAAGTTTTTGTTATTATTGTACCCATAAATACCTTCCTCTATAATTTTTTTCAGATTTTTTGAATCATATGGAACTCAATCCGAGGAAAGTGTACAAATTTTTCATATATATTCCCTGCCTCTTCTCCTCAAGACAATCGGGGCGAATTTAAGACGTTTTTTTAAAAGTTCCCATCTACGCCTTTCACTTGATACCTTTTGTTTGAAAGGAGATTCCACTTAAGAACCTGTGAGTTTTTTTCTTTATCCAAACTTTCAAGAGGCCATTACTTTGCATCCACCTACCAAGTTTGGTCCTCGCTACTATTATTCCAAATTGCACATTTTTATGTCTGATGCTGTTCTTATAGTTATTGTCAACTAAGTATGTGTACACGTGAGCAGCCTGAGAAAACCACATAGTACTATCAAGCTATTGACCGATTAGTCCGCAATATATAGTATATGTGATACATGCAGAACGTAATGATTTGTGCTCACTTTAAACTGATTTATCAGTGTTATTTTTCTTAGTGGTCTTTAGATTACTTGTGCTGCATGCTGCAAGCTTTTCCTAGAATTTCTCTAATTTACTGGATGGAGTAGCCATGTTGTGCTTGTGTTAAAAAGTTTATCAATTTTTATGAATTTTCTTTCAACGAAAACTGATTTTCCTTTGTTTGAACACTGCTGTGCTTCTATTTGCACATTTCCACTCCATAAGAAAGTAAGCAGTGTTTACCCTTTTGCTGGCATATATATATATATATATATATATATATATATATATATATATATATATATATATATATATATATATATATATATATATATATATATATATATATATATTTATAGGCTTTGCCAATGAGAGATGTCATTTTGATATCAGAAGATAAATGCCATTTTTTAATATAATTGATCAGTTTATTTTATTATAAAGAAAAAGGCATGTCGTTAATAGTAACAAAATGGGTAGACAGACCTATGGTCATGTCAGAAGGGTTTTGTACTCAACTTACAAAATGCAGTAACCAGCAACGAATAAAATCAAGAAACATGTCAAAGACGATTTTATTGGAGAAAATGTGAAATTCGAGGATCATACTATTTTTAACAAAGTTGAAAGAATTTTGACTTCTGAGGTATTTGTTATAGTTATACCCATAAATATCTCCCTTGATAATTTTTTCAAATTTTTTAGATCACGGGTGTCCATTCGCGAGGGAGGAAACACATTTTTCATGTATTTCCCCACCCCCCCACTGAAGCAAAAACTGTTAGTTTAAGAACTGTTTTGAAAAGCTCTCATAGAGAACTTTCAGTTGATACTCATATCTGTACTGTAATCATCGATTCATGGCCTATTTTTTCGAATTCTAGAATGGTTACAAAGCCCTTTTGCTACGAGCTCTCTCCTGCCTCTTCAACTTGTTTCAATTATATGTACTCATCTTCATGATACCTTTCATTCCTGCAATTTTCATGCAAATCCTAGCAAAGCTGTAGTGTCTTAGACGGTAAAAAGCGCATATGGCTCCATAGCCGTATGTTTCCATAGTAATACAGGGCATATTGTTCCATAGTAATACAGGAAAATTCAAATCGCTATAACTTCGTTAAATACTATTCGATCTTTATGAAACTTTCAGAAATGATCAATCTTATGAATAGTCATCTGTTCGCTAAATTTAAGGGTGCCGTTTAGATTTTATGCAAGAAAACATAAGATCGATAAATCATACTATTACTAACAAAGTTGAGTGAATTTCGACTTCTCATGTATTTGTTGTTGTTGTACTCATTAAGGCCTGCATTCGTGATTTTTTTCAGATTTTTCGGATGGAAGGTATCCAGTCGCGAAGGGGGTACGCGAAAAGTTCGTACATTTCCCCTTCCCCTGCCCCCCTCGGTACTTATAAGGCAATTTTAAGACTTGTTTTGAAAAGATCTCATTGAGACCTTTTCAATGACACCCTACTCGACTACCAATGGTGAAAATTTTTTTTGGGGGGGTCACCTCCCTATATGGGGAGACCCCCTTTAAACTCTTTTGAAAAAATTTTTCACCCTTGAACTTTCAAGAAGTCACCACTTCTGACCTTTCCACAAAGTTTCATGGCTGTAGCCTCTATACTTTCGGAGAAAAAGTGCTGTGACATACAGACGGACGGACGGGCGGACGGACGGACGGACAGACAGACGGACACAGGTCGTGATTGCAATAGGGTTTTGTATTTTAGTACAAAACCCTAAAAAACAAATTGGGTAAACAGTCCTACGCTCATGTCAGAAGGGTTTTGTACCCAACTTCTCCGGAATGCAGTCACCAGCAATGAATAACGATAAGAAATATGTCAAAGAGATGTGCACGTTCAAAGGAAAATCCATTGTTTTTCTACTTTCAACGGTCGCCATTTTGATGCAAATCGACAAAAATCACTCAAATCATGAATTCTCAAAAATATTAAAGTTATTGACCTTATTGAAAAATTTCTAGAAAAGCCTATAAATATATATATATATATATATATATATATATATATATATATATGTATATAAATATATATATATATATATATATATATATATATATATATATATATATATATATATGTATATAAATATATATATATATATATATATATATATATATATATATATATATATATATATATATATATATGCCAGCAAAAGGGTAAACACTGCTTACTTTCTTATGGAGTGGAAATCTGCAAATAGAAGCACAGCAGTATTCAAACAAAGGAAAATCAGTTTTCGTTGAAAGAAAATTCATAAAAATTGATAAACTTTTTAACACAAGCACAACATGGCTACTCCATCCAGTAAATTAGAGAAATTCTAGGAAAAGCTTGCAGCATGCAGCACAAGTAATCTAAAGACCACTAAGAAAAATAACACTGATAAATCAGTTTAAAGTGAGCACAAATCATTACGTTCTGCATGTATCACATATACTATATATTGCGGACTGATTGGTCAATAGCTTGATAGTACTATGTGGTTTTCTCAGGCTGCTCACGTGTACACATACTTAGTTGACAATAACTATAAGAACAGCATCGGACCTACATGTGCAATTTGGAATAATAGTAGCGAGGACCAAACTTGGTAGGTGGATGCAAAGTAATGGCCTCTTGAAAGTTTGCGATTTTATTGGGGAAAATGTGAAACTCGAATATCATACTATTATTAACAAAGTTGAGTAAATTTCAACTTCTAAGGTATTTGTTATTGTTGTACTCATAAACACCTACTACCATAATTTTTTTCAGATTTTTCGGATCACAGGTGTCCAATTGCGAGGGAGGGGACCCAAATTTTTCGTGTATTTCCCCTCCCTGCGGGTCCCTTGAAGCGAAAAGTATTAAATTAAGACTTGTTTTGAAAAGTTCTCATCAAGACCTTTCATTTGATACCCACATCGGCTACCTTTAATGAAATTTTTTTTTCGGGGGCCACTCCACCATATGGGGCGACCCCCTCTTAAATACCTTATTAAATTTTTTGTAGTTGAACTTTGAAGAGAGCACCATTTTACACTCGTATACAAAATTGGATGTTTCTAGCTTAAGTAGTTTGCGAGAAAAAGTGCTGTGACACACGGACGGACGGATGGACAGACAGGTCACGAAACTGGTATAGTTTTGTAAAATTATTTTACAAAACCCTAATAACATCAGGCAAATGACCATCACCACAACGCTTACAGGACCATATCCTTTTCATGAAAATTTACCTAACCAAATCGCAAAGTGGCTGCCCTCTGTCCTCAATAGCCTCACGAATTCCATCTTTGGGGTCTTGAATCGACGCTGGGCTGTTGGCGTAGACCTTTTCTTTCACGTGGCCCACACAAATCACAAGATCTCGGTGGCCAATTGTGATCACCTCTTCGAGAGATAACACGGTCTGGAAACTTTTCCCGTAATAGATCAATGGTTTCGTTGCTTGTGTGGCACATAGCGCCGTCTCGTTGAAAGTAAATGTTGTCTAGATCAACATAATTCAATTCCGGCCATAAAAAATCATTAATCATCACTCAATAGCGCAATCCATTCACATTTACTGTTACTCCAGCCTTTTTTCGGAAAAGTATGGTCCAATGACACCGCCGGACCATAAACTGCACCAAGCAGTCACACGTTGAGGATAGAGAGGCTTTTCAACAATAACTCTTGGGTTTCCTGAGCCCCAGATGCGAAAATTTTGCTTATTGACGAAGCCTCCGAGGTGGAAAGCGGCCTCATCACTCAAGATGATTTTTCGATGGAATTTCGGATCATTTTCATGCATTTCAAGGACCCAATCAGCAAAGGCACGACGTTGTAGATGATCGACCAGCTTAAGTTCTCGTATTAACTGAACTTTGTAAGCCTTAATACCCAAATCTTTATGCAAAATACGGTGTAATAACGTTTGTGGAATGCCTTATTCCGAAGAACGACGAGGAATGGACAAACCTGGGTTTTCTTCAACACTTTCGGCTACAGCAGCAATATTCTCGGCTGTTCTTAAGTGACGTGCACGGGTTTCATTCTTCACATCACTAAGTTATCCCAACAGCTTGAATTTTTCCACAAATTTCTGTATTGCTATCTGGCAAGGTGCTTAACGACGACCTAAAAATGGTCGAGTTTTACGAACCGTCTCTTCCAAATTTTCACCATTTTTATAGTGAATTTTAATAATTTCATTGCATTGTTGAAGCGTGTATCGTTCCATTTTCATTAATAACGTAGTTTTTACTTGTCAGATGGCAAAAAATGACAGCTTTAAAAGTGACATCTACCGAAATAGCGGCCTATTCAAAATAACACCTCTTATTGGAAGCAGAATATGTATATATATATATATATATATATATATATATATATATATATAAAAAAAAAAGCATGCAGCGTTGACACTTCAAAGCTTTTGAGCATTTGCATACTTTTAATTCCCCTTTAATAATGGTTTTATCCACTGGCATATGTCATAAGAAAGCTACGTGTCGGTACAAGAGATACATTACTTTGTAAGCCAAGCTTAGTGATAGCCTAAACGAACGACATCAACATTTTGTCATGGTCGTTAACAATCACCAAAAAACTTTTCTTACAACTCGACAGTGAAGCAAAACTGATAGAGCTGCAGACCAATGAGAATATAATAAAATTTACGATGCAGTCAAGGAAAAAATACCTCAAATACTCAAAATATTACACTTGAGGGCTAAAGTACGAAAAATGTGGGCAAAGTTGTTTATTTAGGCTTCAAAATAACGAGAGCCGATAATGAACGAGACGAAATACGCCGAAGAATACAGGTGACAAATAAAATATTTTTTTGAGTTTTGATGATTTTGAACAGCAGCAGTGTCCACAGAAAACCAATCCTCTAAGTACACAGATCTATGATAAGACCTATGCTATGCTATGAATGTGAAACATGGACCCCCATCCAAGCTTCTGCAAGAGATGTGTCCTGACACATATAATCAGAGCACAGCCAGATGGGACCAATGGCAAATTCGATACAACCATGAGCTGTATGAAGTTTTTGACGAGCCGGAGGTCTCAACGATTGAAATACTTTGGGAACTGCATTGAGCTGGCCATGTAAACCGTATCGACAAATAATGAATACACAAAAAGGTAAGCGTTTGGAGAACTGAAGATTGGAGAAGAGTGGAGAAATGGAGAAAACGCTGATCTGACTCAGTTAACGGAGACAGTTCACTGTTGCTTGAATTTCGAAATTGTAGAACATAGTAGATGAATCAAGACCGCTCAAGGCACTGTTTGGAAGAAGCATAGGCCCGAGAGGAGCTGTAGTGCTACGAAGAAGTAAGGCAATTATTCGACGTAGAAAACCTAAGAAAGAATAAAATAAGAATACTGCCGTCACATTCCAATACAAAATTTAAGGATTCATTTAAATATTTTGTAAGACATGAGAACGCAAAAGCCAGAAAATATTAATGATGAAGTCATAAAAAAATCAATACGAAAGTTATCTAACTTAAAGTAAACTCTTCGAGCTTCCCAGAAATGTGTTTGCATTTAGTAAAAACGTTTTCTTTAGTCCAAATCATCATTCTGTTTTACTTTTAAAATTAGTTCTTATATTTCAATCCAAACGAAACTCAATTCTGCTTAATAAAAGACTTTTCTTAGAAATGTTCTCGTATTTTTTAGAGAAAATTTCAATATCTAATTACTCGCTCCGAAGCTCAAGCTTTGAATGTCTTGGACAAAATAAAGAATTTTTCAATAAAGTTCGGTCCCAAAACTAATTCAATTACAAGAATAGAGCAACTGCAGGGATCCAGGAACATTTGCCCTGGCGTCAATCAACCGACAAACGTTCATAGTAGTTGGATGAAATTTTAAAAGCAGCAATTCCTTATCCTAAAAGTTTCCCTATGGAACAGTTCTGCAAATGCTTCGTCTATCACTTTTGTAAATAGAATTCGTTCAAAATGAGAGTGGTAAAAAGGATCCGAGTATGTGATGTTGAAAGTGACAAACTTTAACTTATCCTTGAACAACGTGCCTCACACAGGAATCAAATTTATCAGCTTTAAAGTGTGGATTACTTGCGAATATTAATATCTGATTCTCATAAAACAAATTTTATAATTTGAAGTATTACCTGGAATTTGATCTAGTTGCAGTTACATGATACGAGATTCTCATAGTAATATGTTGTATATGGTTGAACAATTTAAAAAGCATTATATAGGGTCTTCGCTTAGGGAGATAACATTAAATAAATAAATTTCAATAAATCGATTATGAGGCACGCTGTGCGGGTAGTGGCACCGTCTTGGTGAAACCAGATATCGCTGATGTTACGTTCATCCAATTCAGGCCACAAATAATCTTCCAACATAACGCGATAGCTCTTTCTATTCGCGGTAACATAACGGTCGTTTCCATTCATGAAAAAATAGTAGCATCAAACAGTAATTTTTTGCGAATGCAATATATCTCAAGAAGCACATGTTGGTTTGTGGCTGAACAATAACGAATATTTTGACAATAGTAATTAATAATAATTTTTAATAATTTCCAAACGTTGCTGGTTCACGAACTTTATCAAGATAAAAAATATTGATTTAAACCATCGTTTTGACATTGACAGTTTATTTCAAAAAGTTTAAGGGTGCATTCATATAAAGATACAAAATTGACAGGCTTAAACAAAGTTGGGCATCATGTTTCAAGATCCTTCTTAATTTTTCGTAAATCTCCAGACCATCGAAGCGTATAGATATATACGGAGAGTTTCCATTGGTCCCTGAATCTAGTTTTTTCCAATATTAAGGCCCAAAAGAATAATAGAGCACCCTACATCGATGAGATTGCACTGGACCTTATTCAATATAGTGGCAGCGGTTTTCAAGAAATTATCCACTAAGTAATCAAGCACATTTGGCAACAAGAACAAATGTCAAGCGAATGGAGTCAGTCAACTATATTCCTATTCCACTAACTAGGTAATAAGCTACATTGCAAAAACTATCGAGGCATATTACTACTTTTTACTTTGTACAAAATATTTTCAAAGAGTATACCAAATATGTTGGGTAGACAGAACTACACTCATATCAGAAGGTGTTTGCACTTAACTTACAATATGCAGATATGTAGAATGATTTAAATCAGAAAAACTTTCATGAAATGTACAAACAATATATTCTTAGTATCGAAGGTCTTCATGTTTGGTCAGCCAAGATTCCGGGCACTGGAATCTTAACTATATTTTTGTTATTCATGTTATCTGAAAACTTGGAAAGGGCCCAATCAAAAGTGAAGTGTCCGGTTCGATGGAAAGCTCATGTAGTAGTAGCAGTATAATTGTTCTAATCGGAGGAAATTCAAATGACTATAAATTCTGTAAATTTTAATCAAAGTTATAGAATATAAGTATGTTTTAAACAACTACTTAATTTAAGGATGCTAATACAGTTTTACTGACAAAAATGCTAAGTCCTACTTATATTGGCAAAGTTTAACGAATTTCAACCTCTAAGTTATTTATTATTGGATGTACTTCCATGATTTTTAGGGCTTTGTAAAAAAAATTTTACCAAAACTATTAGTTTGGGTCCTGTCTGTCCATCTGTCCGTCTATCAGTGCGTCAAAGGAAGTTTCTTGAGAAACTACAGAGGCAACATAGCTCAAACTTTTTGAAATGGTCAGAAGTTGTGAACTCTTAACGAAGTGGCCCCTAAAAAATTTTTTCATCAAATGTAGTCGAGTAGGTTATCAACTGAGAGGAACCTGAAAAAGTCATTTTTTTTGCATCAGGGCTTCAAGGGGGGGGGGGGTTATAATGTACGAACAATATTTGTATCCCTCTCCTCGCGATTGGATACCTTTGAGTCAAAAAATAAGAAAAAATCACGATGGTAGGTCTTTATGAGCACAAGGGCAACAGATACCCTATAAATCAAAATTTACTCAACTATTTTAATAATAATATGATATGTAAATGTTACATTTCCCCCAAAAATCGAAACGGTGGCTTGAAAATTTCTTAAAATTAAACAGTTATCTAGGCTGATATGCTTATACCCTTATGCCTACGAAATTTCATGGAGATCAAATCATAATCAAATGAGCTATCGCTATTTGAATTATATGGAATTAGAACAAACATAACACGTGTTGATGGTTCATACATATTTTAAATCGACCTAGATACTCTTATTTTCTCCGGGTTTTCATGAAAATATAAGTAATAGTCTTTGATTTGATAAGGTTTAATTTGCTGAGTATTTAGTAAAATTATTTAATCTGGAATTAAATGTCAACTGCTGTGTACTTATGAAAGAAAATCTGTATCGTTTGGATAAATTTGAATGATTTCTTATTCAAGTACTGGATGAATAATTCAAGTCATCGATTCATGCCATCAGATATTTTGTTTCGGACCGTAGGCTGGTCACAAAGTCCTTTTATTTTAGTAGGAGCATTCTCCTGCTTACCCGACATGTTTCACCTCTAAATTATAGGTGGTCATCTTCAGCCATTCATTAATAGATTCAATCACGCGTTAAAATCATGTACCTTAAATGTTGAATTTATTAAAAAACAGCACAAATTTATCCAATCTTTTCACTTAAAATAGCGGTAATTTTGTTTTACGATTACTGAAGTCATAAGTTGAGCAAATCCTCAAAGATATTCATGATACTTTCATGCATGTCCAAGCCAACCCGTAATATCTGAGTCAGTTAAAACCGCATATTGCTCCATAGCCATATGATTCCATAATAATACAGCGCATTTTGTTGCATAGTACCAGTAACATAAGAAAATTCAAACCACTATGACTTCGTTAAATAGCATTTGATTTTTTTGAAACATACAGGGCAAAATAGTTGAACAATTGTTTATCCTCCTAATTACTTTTTTGCTTGGCCATTCAATCTTCAGAATAAAAAACAAGTTGGGTAAACAGACCTACGCTCATGTCAGAAGGGTTTTGTATTCAATTTTCAAAATGCAGTCACCAGATTGAATAAAGTCAAGAAGCATGTCAATGACGATTTTATTGGAGAAACTGTGAAATTCGAAGATCATACTATTATTAACAAAGTTGAACGAATTTAGACTTCTGAGGTTTTTAGTATTGTTATACTCATAAATATCTCCCTTGATAATTATTACAGATGTCCATTCGCGAGGGAGGAAACACATTTTTCATGTATTTCCCCCCTGTGCCCCCACTGAAGCAAAAACTGACAGTTTAACAACTGTTTTGAAAAGCTCCCATGAAAACTTTCATTTCATACTCATATCGGCTACGTTTGATGAATTTTTTTTTCAGGGGCCACTCTCCAGTACTGTTATCATCGATTAATGGCCAATTTTTTCGAATCCTAGAGTTGTTACAAAGCCCTTTTGTTAGAAGCTCCCTCCCGCCTCCTTGAGTTGTTCCACTTATGAGTATTAATTGTAGGTACTCAGCTTCAGTCATTCATTAAATTGAATCAAGTGTTCAAAGCATGCACCTTAAACGTTGAAGTTGGGAAAAAATAACTCAAAATTATTCAATCTTCGCATTTAAAACAGCCCCTATTTTGTTTTACGATTACTGATACCACTAGCTGAACTGATTCTCAAAGTTATTCATGATTCCTATCATTCCTGAAATTTTCATGCAAATCCTAGCAAAACTGTAGTGTCTGAGTCGGTAAAAAGCGCATGTTGTTCCATAGCATATGTTGCCATAGTAATACATGCAGCGCATATTGTTCCATAGTAATACAGGAAAATTCAAACCGCTATAACTTCGCTAAATATGATGTAATCTTTATGAAACTTGCAGGGTTAATCAATCTTATAAACAGACATCTGTGTACTGAATTTCAATGAATTTAAGGGTACCCTTAAGATTTTATTCAAGAAAACATAAAATCGATAAATCATACTATTGCTAACAAAGTTGAGCGAATTCCGACTTCTCACGTATTTGTTGTTGTTGTACTCATCAAGGCCTACATTCTTGATTTTTTTCAGATTTTTCGGATCACAGGTGTCCAATCGCGAGCGGGGGACACAAATTTTTCGTGTATTTCCCCTCCCTGTGCGCCCCTTGAAGCAAACTTTGCCAAACAAAGACCTGTTTTGAAAAGTTCTAATCAAGACCTTTCATTTGGTACCCATATCGGCTACCTTCAATGAAATTTTTTTTCGGGGGGTCACTCCCCTACATGGGGAGACCCCCCTTTAATACCTTATAAAATTTGTATATGGTTGAACAATTTAAAAAGCATTATATAGGGTCTTCGCTTAGGCAGATAACATTAAATAAATAAATTTCAATAAATCGATTATGAGGCACGCTTTGCGGCTAGTGGCACCGTCTTGGTGAAACCAGATATCGCTGATGTTACGTTCATCCAATTCTGGCCACAAATAATCTTCCAACATAACGCGATAGCTCTTTCCATTCGCGGTAACATAACGGTCGTTTCCATTCATGAAAAAATAGTAGCATCAAACAGTAATTTTTTGCGAATGCAATATACAGTGGCTCACAGCTTATTTGATGCACTTCAATAAATATTAAACAAACTGTTGCCCTTATGCAGATAAATAAAAATTTACAAATATTTTGATGCAGATTTTACAGTTAGTATAACTGAAATTCGAAGCACAAAAGAAAGTAAGAAAAAATGTTTCAAATGTCCCGTTAGCAGTAATCAAGCAAAATCATTTGCATAGCAAATTTACATGAGACTGTTAAGCACGGCGGTGGCAGCGTAATGGTTTGGGTCTGTATGTCAGCAGCCGGAGTTGGGAAGCTAGCCTTTATTGAAGGAAACATGGACAAGATCATGTACAGTAATATCCTAAAGGAAAAACTCGGAATCCGGCGTGAATTCAGATTCTACCAAGATAATGACCCTAAACATAAGTCAGAAATCGTGCAATCTTGGCTTATTTGGAATTGTCCTCATTTGATGGCTCCCCCGGCACAGTCACCCGACTTAAATGTAATTGAGAATTTATGGGCTTTTCTGGAGAAAAAAATTCGTAACCACGCAATTTACAACAAAATTGATTTAAAGAAAGCTCTTTTAGAAGAATGGAGTAAAATAACGCCAGAAATGACAGGAAAGCTGGTTGAATCTGTTCCAAATAGACTCAAAGCTGTCTTGAGCCAAAAAGGAAACCATACGAAATATTAGTGTTGAACTGGAAATCCTCTACATGGATAAATTTAAGGAAAACGTGGACTGCATCAATTAAACTGTGACATAAAATTTTGCCTTTAATTTTGTTTTTGTTATTTAGTTATTTAAGAATCAATTGTTGAAATAAATTAAATTGTTATTTTTAAAAAAGGGCTTTTATTTAATTTATTGCAGTTTAAATTTTTTCAATACCTTTTCTAATACAGAAGTTATAGTGCTTTTAGCTTTGAAAATGTTACTGCATCAAATAAGCTGTGAGCCACTGTATCTCAAGAAGCACATGTTGGTTTGTGGCTGAGCAATAACGAATATTTTGACAATAGTAATTAATAATAATTTTTAATAATTTCCAAACGTTGCTGGTTCACGAACTTTATCAAGATAAAAAATATTGATTTAAACTATCGTTTTGACATTGACAGTTTATTTCAAAAAGTTTAAGGGTGCATTCATATAAAGATACAAAATTGACAGGCTTAAACAAAGTTGGGCATCATGTTTCAAGATCCTTCTTAATTTTTCGTAAATCTCCAGACCATCGAAGCGTATAGATATTTACGGAGAGTTTCCATTGGTCCCTGAATCTAGTTTTTTCCAATATTAAGGCCCAAAAGGATAATAAAGCACCCTACATCGATGAGATTGCACTGGACCTTATTCAATATAGTGGCAGCGGTTTTCAAGAAATTATCCACTAAGTAATCAAGCACATTTGGCAACAAGAACAAATGCCAAGCGAATGGAGTCAGTCAACTATATTCCTATTCCACTAACTAGGTAATAAGCTACATTGCAACAACTATCGAGGCATATTACTACTTTTTACTTTGTACAAAATATTTTCAAAGAGTATACCAAATATGTTGGGTAGACAGAACTACACTCATATCAGAAGGTGTTTGCACTTAACTTACAATATGCAGATATGTAGAATGATTTAATTCAGAAAAACTTTCATGAAATATACAAACAATATATTCTTATTATCGAAGATCTTCATGTTTGGTCAGCCAAGATTCCGGGCACTGGAATCTTAACTATATTTTTGTTATTCATGTTATCTGAAAACTTGGAAAGGGCCCAATCAAAAGTGAAGTGTCCGGTTCGATGGAAAGCTCATGTAGTAGTAGCAGTATAATTGTTCTAATCGGAGGAAATTCAAATGACTATAAATTCTGTAAATTTTAATCAAAGTTATAGAATATAAGTATGTTTTAAACAACTACTTAATTTAAGGATGCTAATACAGTTTTACTGACAAAAATGCTAAGTCCTACTTATATTGGCAAAGTTTAACGAATTTCAACCTCTAAGTTATTTATTATTGGATGTACTTCCATGATTTTTAGGGCTTTGTAAAAAAAATTTTACCAAAACTATTAGTTTGGGTCCTGTCTGTCCATCTGTCCGTCTATCAGTGCGTCAAAGGAAGTTTCTTGAGAAACTACAGAGGCAACATAGCTCAAACTTTTTGAAATGGTCAGAAGTTGTGAACTCTTAACGAAGTGGCCCCTAAAAAATTTTTTCATCAAATGTAGTCGAGTAGGTTATCAACTGAGAGGAACCTGAAAAAGTCATTTTTTTTGCATCAGGGCTTCAAGGGGGGGGGGGTTATAATGTACGAACAATATTTGTATCCCTCTCCTCGCGATTGGATACCTTTGAGTCAAAAAATAAGAAAAAATCACGATGGTAGGTCTTTATGAGCACAAGGGCAACAGATACCCTATAAATCAAAATTTACTCAACTATTTTAATAATAATATGATTTGTAAATGTTACATTTCCCCCAAAAATCGAAACGGTGGCTTGAAAATTTCTTAAAATTAAACAGTTATCTAGGCTGATATGTTTATACCCTTATGCCTATGAAATTTCATGGAGGTCAAATCATAATCAAATGAGCTATCGCTATTTGAATTATATGGAATTAGAACAAACATAACACGTGTTGATGGTTCATACATATTTTAAATCGACCTAGATACTCTTATTTTCTCCGGGTTTTCATGAAAATATAAGTAATAGTCTTTGATTTGATAAGGTTTAATTTGCTGAGTATTTAGTAAAATTATTTAATCTGGAATTAAATGTCAACTGCTGTGTACTTATGAAAGAAAATCTGTATCGTTTGGATAAATTTGAATGATTTCTTATTCAAGTACTGGATGAATAATTCAAGTCATCGATTCATGCCATCAGATATTTTGTTTCGGACCGTAGGCTGGTCACAAAGTCCTTTTATTTTAGTAGGAGCATTCTCCTGCTTACCCGACATGTTTCACCTCTAAATTATAGGTGGTCATCTTCAGCCATTCATTAATAGATTCAATCACGCGTTAAAATCATGTACCTTAAATGTTGAATTTATTAAAAAAACAGCACAAATTTATCCAATCTTTGCACTTAAAATAGCGGTAATTTTGTTTTACGATTACTGAAGTCATAAGTTGAGCAAATCCTCAAAGATATTCATGATACTTTCATGCATGTCCAAGCCAACCCGTAATTTTTGAGTCAGTTAAAACCGCGTATTGCTCCATAGCCATATGATTCCATAATAATACAGCGCATTTTGTTGCATAGTACCAGTAACATAAGAAAATTCAAACCACTATGACTTCGTTAAATAGCATTTGATTTTTTTGAAACATACAGGGCAAAATAGTTGAACAATTGTTTATCCTCCTAATTACTTTTTTGCTTGGCCATTCAATCTTCAGAATAAAAAACAAGTTGGGTAAACAGACCTACGCTCATGTCAGAAGGGTTTTGTATTCAATTTTCAAAATGCAGTCACCAGATTGAATAAAGTCAAGAAGCATGTCAATGACGATTTTATTGGAGAAACTATGAAATTCGAAGATCATACTATTATTAACAAAGTTGAACGAATTTAGACTTCTGAGGTTTTTAGTATTGTTATACTCATAAATATCTCCCTTGATAATTATTACAGATGTCCATTCGCGAGGGAGGAAACACATTTTTCATGTATTTCCCCCCTGTGCCCCCACTGAAGCAAAAACTGACAGTTTAACAACTGTTTTGAAAAGCTCCCATGAAAACTTTCATTTCATACTCATATCGGCTACGTTTGATGAATTTTTTTTCAGGGGCCACTCTCCAGTACTGTTATCATCGATTAATGGCCAATTTTTTCGAATCCTAGAGTTGTTACAAAGCCCTTTTGTTAGAAGCTCCCTCCCGCCTCCTTGAGTTGTTCCACTTATGAGTATTAATTGTAGGTACTCAGCTTCAGTCATTCATTAAATTGAATCAAGTGTTCAAAGCATGCACCTTAAACGTTGAAGTTGGGAAAAAAATAACTCAAAATTATTCAATCTTCGCATTTAAAACAGCCCTTATTTTGTTTTACGATTACTGACACCACTAGCTGAACTGATTCTCAAAGTTATTCATGATTCCTATCATTCCTGAAATTTTCATGCAAATCCTAGCAAAACTGTAGTGTCTGAGTCGGTAAAAAGCGCATGTTGTTCCATAGCATATGTTGCCATAGTAATACATGCAGCGCATATTGTTCCATAGTAATACAGGAAAATTCAAACCGCTATAACTTCGCTAAATATGATGTAATCTTTATGAAACTTGCAGGGTTAATCAATCTTATAAACAGACATCTGTGTACTGAATTTCAATGAATTTAAGGGTACCCTTAAGATTTTATTCAAGAAAACATAAAATCGATAAATCATACTATTGCTAACAAAGTTGAGCGAATTCCGACTTCTCACGTATTTGTTGTTGTTGTACTCATCAAGGCCTACATTCTTGATTTTTTTCAGATTTTTCGGATCACAGGTGTCCAATCGCGAGCGGGGGACACAAATTTTTCGTGTATTTCCCCTCCCTGTGCGCCCCTTGAAGCAAACTTTGCCAAACAAAGACCTGTTTTGAAAAGTTCTAATCAAGACCTTTCATTTGGTACCCATATCGGCTACCTTCAATGAAATTTTTTTTCGGGGGGTCACTCCCCTACATGGGGAGACCCCCCTTTAATACCTTATAAAATTTTTTAGTAGTTGAACTTTGAAGAGAACACCACTTTACACCTACATACAAAATTTGATGCTTCTAGCTTAAGTAGTTTCCGAGAAAAACTGCTGTGACACACGGACGGACGGACGGACGGACAGACAGACAGACGGACAGACAGGACGCGATTTTAGAAGGGTTTTGTAAAATTATTTTACAAAACCCTAAAAAATTGGGCTATGTTTTGAAATTGCCTATTTACAGGTATAATCAGTATTTGTTCAATTCATATCATTAGCTTCACTGAGCAATCGTCGTGCCGCCAATCTTCGTGATTCTTCCTTTAATTTATAATTTCGCTTATAGATCCGCTGTGACTATTTACTGAGCGCTCTCATCTATCTCTGGGCTTTTCTATTTGCTTACGTTTCTTCGGGCACTCCTTTATTTTTAGGGCTTTACAAAGTTTACAACAAGAACTATAGAAAAACCTATTAGTTCCTGCCTGTCCATTGCATGCGTCACAGCAAGTTTTTCCGGAATCATAGAAGCTACAGCGCTAGTATTTGTGAGAAGATCAGAATTAGTGGCTTCATCAATAATTTTAAAAGTTTTAAAGTGATCCCACCTTATAATAAAATGTTAGATCTTTCATTGAGACTTTTTCGTGCATCTGATTGCTTATCTAATAAACATATATTAGTTTGATAGTGACTTTAATGTCAAACAGAACATATCTGACTGAAATCAATATTGAGAATTGTTACTGCCCGCTCACGAAGTTTTATTCTTTTTTTATATTATTCACGTTGAATGCTCATTCTATACAAAGTTATAAGTGTGCTATGCTCTTAGTACACTTAAGCCGCTTTTGGTGTGTTGTTCTGAAAATGACACATTTTAATGAATGAGGGTGATGATGACTACAAAGAAGACATTTTGTAGCACATGTTTGTAAATCTGAGTAGAAATTCATACTACAACTGGTTATGTCACAACCATGTACCAGCTTCCCTCTCTAATTCTTTGAGAGTCTCCGAGAGTCATTTATGCTCATGGTTGATTTCAAGGATGTGTGGAGGATTTTAGTAGGTAGATTATTTGCTACACAGTTGTTTCAAAATATAAAATTCTATTTGAATTTATCCACCCATCGAAGGAGTCCAAAATAATTCAAAGAGCCAGATTTAGGGTAAAATTTTACAAAGGGATAGGGCATTAGCATTTTGGTACAATCCAATACTTTTCTGCTTAATTGGTTTTCCTAAATTAAAAACTCGGAGTCACTAGAAGAGGGCACTTTCTTAAAACTTGGCAGACAGACTATTAATAATAATACACGTATTGATTCAAAATGAACTATTGAAGTATATTTTGTAGTTGCAGCTACTTTAAATAATATGTTACAAATGATATGATATGCTACAAAATATACATTATTTCTTTAAACTAAATATTCTCTGAAAGTAGGTGGAGAGTAAAATTTACTACTAACGTTTTTTTTTGTAAATAAATTATTAAAAAATATTTTTTTCCACTTTTATATATTTACAAATGAATATACAATATGTTCCTTAATGTCATCACGCACTTAGCAAATAATATTGAACTATCTTTCATCAAAACTTATGCTTCTTTGATTCTGGACCATCTTCATCGTCTTGTCGATTTCTTTTCAAATTCTTCTCAAACTCTTCAGCAATCCAATGCCAAACTTTCACTACTGACTCCGAAATCAAAACATATTTTCTCAAATCCGTCTCCATCACCTGCTGCGCACTTTTTTGACACAATATATCCAATCCTTCCATAGCACTTGTCGGCTCTTGAGTGTGATTGACTTCTGCCATCGTTTCAATTTTTTCATCAGTAGTTTCTCCAGCAAGCATTTTGAGTATTTTGCTCGTATGTACACTAACCTTAAAGCCAAAATTTTGAATGCCAATTTCTGCCTAGATGTTACCTTTTTATAGTAAAGAGATTTATCCTAAATACGAGTACTAATTGAAAGAATATTAATTGAACCTGGACTACTATAGGTATAGGTAATTTCAAAACATATTCTAATTGCTTTTTTCTTCTAATAAGGATTATGAAGTAATTAGGAGGATAAACAATTATTGTAAGGATATTCTTCTATCTGTAGAGTCACAAATACGTAGAACCCAGGGTAAAAAATTGTAGAAATTCGAAAATATCCTCTAGATATCCATTTTTAGCTGATCATAGGATTTTTCACTACCTAATCTTTATTTCTTATTTCAGCAAATATGATCAATGTAATTAATTAGGTATTGTGTATCTAGGTGTAAAGTGGTGCCCTCTTCAAAGTTCAAATACAAAAAAAAAACATTTTAATAAGGTATTTAAGGGGGATCTCCCCATATAGGGGAGTGGTCCCCGAAAAAAAAATCTATAAAAGTTAGCCGATGTGGGTATCAAATGAGAACTTTACTAAACAAATTGGACACCTGTGATCTAAAAAAAATTACGGAGGTATGTAGATGTATATCAGCACAACAACAACAAATACCTTAGAAGTCGGAGTTCGCTCAACATTGTTAATAATAGTATGATCTTCGCATCTCACATTTTTCCCAATGAAATCGTATACGTACCATTAACCTCAACAAGATTCGATATTTAAGTAGTCTTGAACGATATACACGGAAGTTGAAATCTCTCCAATTACAACAACAATAACACATGGTTTGCGTATTTTATGGACTTTCCATCGAATCAGTCACTGTAGTTTTGATTACATACATATATATTCAAATAATGTCAATAACATGAATATTTTCGGGAATTCATGATTTGGGGGATTTTTGTTAGTTTGCAACAAAACGGAGACCGCTAAAAATAGATAAACAATGGATTTTCTTTTAAACGTGCACATCTCTTTGACATGTTTCATGACTATATTTGTTGCTAGTGACTTATTCTGATTTCTGAAAAGTTGCATACAAAACCCTTCTGACATCAACATAGGTCTGTCTACCTAGCTGGTTTACTTTAGCTCGGCACCCTTTTTTCAAGCCTTCACTAGGAGGTAGTTAGCGTATCTCATTATTTTGATAGAATACATCGGCACTCGAGAATGTGATAGTAATCAATATTGAATTGGCCATTAAAAAACCACCCCATGAACAACAAACACATGCTAGTATGCAGTTGGACATATACAGCAGAAAGTACGTACAAGCCTAAATAAAACCACTCATGGAGACCAAAAATACTAGGATAAAATAAAAGAAACTAATCGAAAATAAAGTAATAGTGGTCAAAACTGACAAAGAAGATACAAAAGTGTTCCTCAAAACAATGGACAACACACAGAAAACAATTTCATCAACACTAACGGCTACAAACTTAATAACAACAAGTTGGGTAAACAGACCTACGCTCATGTCAGAAGGGTTTTGTATTCAATTTACAAAATGCAGTCACCAGATCGAATCAAATCAAGAATTTTATTGGAGAAAATATGAAATTCGAAGATCATACTATTATAAACAAAGTTGAACGAATTTTGACTTCTGAGGTTTTTGGTATTGTTATACTCATAAATATCTCCCTTGATAATTATTTCAGATGTCCATCCGCGACGGAGGAAACACATTTTTCATGGATTTTCCCCCTGTGCCCCCACTGAAGCAAAAACTGACAGTTTAACAACTGTTTTGAAAAGCTTCCATGAAAACTTTCATTTCATACTCATATCGGCTACGTTTGATAATTTTTTTTTTCTCAGGGGCCACTCTCCTGTTCTGTTACCATCGATTAATGTCCATTTTTTTCGAATCCTAGAATGGTTACAAAACCCTTTTGCTAGGAGCTCTCTCCCACCTCCTTGACTTGTTTCACTTATGAGTATTAATTGTAGGTACTCATCTTCAGTCATTCATTAAATTGAATCAAGTGTTCAAAGCATGCACCTTAAACGTTGAAGTTGGGGAAAAATAGCTCAAAATTATTCAATCTTCGCATTTAAAACATCCACTATTTTGTTTTACGATTGCTGATACAACTAGCTGAACCGATTCTCAAAGATATACATGACACCTATCATTCCTGAAATTTTCATGCAAATCCAAGCAAAACTGTAGTGTCTGAGTCGGTAAAAAGCGCATGTTGTTCCATGGCCATATGTTGCCATAGTAATAAATGCAGCGCATATTGTTCCATAGTAATACAGGAAAATTCAAACCGCTATAACTTCGCTAAATATGATTCGATCTTCATGAAACTTTCAGGATAGATCAATCTTATGAATAGACATCTACTTGCTGAATTTCATTGAATTTAAGGGTACCGTTAAGATTTTATTCAAGAAAATATAAAATCGATAAATCATACTATTACTAACAAAATTGAGGGAATTGCGACTTCTCACGTATTTGTTGTTGTTGTACACACCAAGGCCTACATTCCTGATTTTTTTCAGATTTTTCGAATCACAGGTGTCCAATCGCGAGGGGGGGGGGACACAAATTTTTCGTGTATTTCCCCTCCCTGTGCGCCCCCCGAAGCAAACTTTGCCAAACCAAGACCTGTTTTGAAAAGTTCTCATCAAGACCTTTCATTTGGTACCCATATCGGCTACCTCCAATGACATTTTTTTTTCGGGGGGTCACTCCCCTACATGGGGAGACCCCCCTTAAATACCTTATAAAATTTTTTAGTAGTTGAACTTTGAAGAGATCACCACTTTACACCTACATACAAAATTTGATGCTTCTAGCTTAAGTAGTTTCCGAGAAAAACTGCTGTGACACACGGACGGACGGACGGACGGACGGACGGACGGACGGACGGACGGACGGACAGACAGACAGACGGACAGACAGGACGCGATTTTAGAAGGGTTTTGTAAAATTATTTTACAAAACCCTAAAAATCAGACTATTGGCTAGGTTTTGAGATAAGCTTATCTGTTGAAGAAATATTAGTCGGGTATTTTGATCTTTTTTCTTGGATGCCAATGTACGAGTACCTCATAATCATATGCATCGACCTGGTCCAAAAAAGAAGGTACACTTGAACTATCGCTCGAACAACGAAGATTATTATCTAAAGTATGTCCTCATCTTTTTTTCATGGCACTATCGCTTCTGCTGGGCCTTGGTTTTCTACAAAAAGTGCATTCGGCTCTCTTGGTCTATTAATCACGTCCTTTAATTTAGAACAGTGGTGAACTGTCTTCGTCGACTGAGTTAGTTTCAATACTGGTCTCTATCTTTCAGTTCCTCCAACGAATGACGTTTTGGGTATCCGTTGTCCGTCCATACGATTCACATAGCCAGCTCATTATAACTTTTGACTTCTTTTTGCGTTTTGTTATATTGTCATTGATTTGAAGCCTTACTAGTTTTGCATAGATGTGGAGCTTAAGGCTAAGACAGATTTCAAAGCAGAGGTTTATTTTGCATAGTACGTTACGATAAAAATTGCCGTAGGTTTGCTTCAATTTATAATTTCGTTTAAGTCTATTTTGAACTTCCAGCATATCTCAGGTATCTGCTTGACTGTAAACAATGTCGTAAAGCCACCTAAATATTCCCCAATAATACTGTTGGCGTACTAGTATGATCTGACTTTATTTTCTAAGATCTTTGAAAATATATCGTACGCCGTACAAAGAAGTGATATGCCTCTATAGTTTTTGCCCAGCAGGTTATCATCTTTTCGTGGATAGGGAATAAAATTGATTGGCTGCACTTGTTCGAGATATATTCTTGTTGACAAATGTGCTGGATATCTTTATGAATGGCTTTCTGAATACCGCTGCCATCATATTTAATAAGATCCACTGAAACTTCATCGACTCCCGGCGCTTTATAATTCTTTTGGGCTTTAATCGCAGACCAAACTTCATTTAGGCTTAGTGGAGCCAACAATAGCTCTCCAAAAATATTTATAGGTTCAGATGTTGTGGAGCTATGCGGAGAACTTAAAAATTCTTGAAATACGATGCCCATCTTTCCTTCATCCTGGTTTCATCAGCGTTGATGTTGCCGATGTCATCACAGTAGATCATGGCTAGGGCTGACTTTGTATGCTTATCTTGTGTTGTTTCATGGTAGACTTACATCGATGCTTCTCAATTGGTTATCATAAAATTTTCTTTTCATTTTAATTATCTTATTTTCGCTACCCTTTTGAGATTTTCAGAATGTTCTCTCTTTGTCCGGGTTTTTCTACCTAAACATCGTTTGTGCACCTTATATTTTGGTCCAAAGCATTCTGCCATTCATCATTCAACCAATTATTTCATTTGCACCGGACTTGATGCCCGATTATCTGTTCTATCACGGTTCTAAAGCCAGCTGCCTTATGAGGGTTTCCGTGAAATATTTCACCACGGATGCTGTTTGGAGTCTTTCGATGTTGAATTTCTATCACGGGCTGGTTTTCGCTGAATACGCCTTTGACGTACAACATCAATACGTTAACTTCATCAATTAATGATTCGAGTTACGATTGGCTTCTCGGAATGTACGGATGTCTAGTATGCCTGAATTCTGCCTTAGTTGGATTAGAATACGGTCGATCTGGTTTTTTGTGTTACCATCTGGTGATTGGTAGGTCATTTTATGTATGCGTCGATGTAGGAAGATAGTCGAGCGTGTTAATAGACTTTTACTATATGCAAAGTCAATCAAGCGCTGGCCGTTGTCATTTGTTTCATCATGGAGGCTATCTCCACCAGTCATGCCCCGATAAGATAGTTCATTGCCAACTTTACTATTGAAATGAGAGAGAATTATTTTTGTAGCATTTGAGTTGAATATTTTAGCCAATTTTTCATGTGTTACCCCCCCAAAACTTTAAATCGGGTTTTCTCCCCTTAATCGTGCGAATTCCGCGTTTTTACGATTTAATTTAAAGGCTTAACCCGAACTAGTGTTTTGGTGGTCGGAAAATGTTTTGGGCAAAATATCTAGCGTGTAGGAGGCGTAGAAATGGCTATTTCTAGAACATGTGCACTTTCGTGCAGATTTCCAGGTTTGGTCACTTACAGTGCGCGCAATTTCCATCCGATTGTTAAAATTATGGTGTTATCTTACAGCTGCTTTCAAGCGGTCTCCGTCAAAGGTAAATTTGTAGTACTTTGCATGAAAATACAAATTTTTATGACATTTAGAAGGCATGGACTTAAATTTTCCTAAAATACGTCAATTTCCCTGGTAGATCTCTCGCTTTGATCGCTCACTGTACCCAGAATTTCCACCCGATTGTCAAAATTTTGGTCTCATTTTGTAGCTGTCAGTGTATTCTTTACGATAAGTATAAATTTGTAGCATTATTTACAAATACACTAATTTTTATGAGGGTTCAAATAGGAATACAGCGAGAATCAACAAACTTTTCTGTATAAAAATCCACGTGTACAATAGAACAATTTTTCCACTATTTAAAATCAATACATGAGCGTAAACAAACAAATTAAAATAAAAGTTATTCTTCTAAGTGGTTTAACAAGCAAGATAGTATATTTTTGGGGGGCAGGTTTAAGGAACTTTTTCCCTTCATGGCATTACTGTCGCTACATTTCTCAACCGATTTGCAATATTTTAGTCTTAATAGATGAATCAGCGTCTGAATTTTCCATAAAGTATAAATTTGTGGTACTTTGGAAAAAGGTTAAGGGCAGTTTAAGTGGTTGGAAGTACAAAAAAGCCCAATTTTCCATGTGTCGTCACCCCACAAAACCTTAAATCGATTTTTTTCCCCTTAAACGTGCTAATTATGCGTTTTTACGATTTAATTTAAAGGCTTAACCCGAACTAGTGTTTTGGTGGTCGAAAAATATTTCAGGCAAATTATATAGAGTGTAGGAGGCGTAGAAATTGTAATGACTCGGGCGACACCACTGGGTGACCACTACCAACACACCTTGCTGCTATGTGGCTTGTCATCCCATGGTGGTTGTGACGTTTGCACATCTCACGTGAATTTTGTCGTGGGATGTCAAATGGAAGTTGACAGCCACATGGCAGTGGAGTTTTGGAAGTGTGTCGCTCGCTCTCTGTCGCGGTTGCCTCAGTCGTCGCGAAAAAATTTCCTTGCGAGATCTGCTACTTTTCGGGTTGACCAGTTTATTTCAATTTATTTCCTCCGAACAAGCAAATCCCTGACGTGTTTTATATGTATACTCCGTGGACGCGGCAATTCAACGAAGCACCACATACCGTGGATGGTGACACCTTCATAGGTGATCGATTGCCAGCTCCGAGGTTAGGTGATCGTCATATTGATCGTGGGTTGGATGCGCTATCCCTGAATGGTGGCATCTACGACAGCAGTGGAAATCAAATGGAATTTCAAATACCTGCAACATTCCGTAAGTTTTGAAATAATGCAAAAACCCACCAAAATTTTCATAGGCTAATGAAACTAAACAAAATCTTATAACCACAGAACAACGCTGGGCGGCGGAACAGTACCCTGGATGGTTGCAGCGCTCGCGCAGCACAATCAAAACTCGTCGCACTACGAACAAACCCCATCATCAACACAAATTCATCGCGGAATCGCACTCACCTCCTCGGCAATAATAATAACCAAATCCCATCCAACGACAGTCACAACAGTATGCTAATTCCTCACCCATTCACCAGTTGCATTGCCTGAATAGCCCCAATGCAGCGACGACCCACATTGTTGAATCAGCGGGAACTTCGCCACCCGATGAAGAAGTGATAAGCAAATTGCGGATTCGAAACCTGTTGACAACTTGTTGATTCATCACGCTGTTCGTGGAAATTGATGACGCAAGACGCTTGATGTTTGATGTCAAATAAACCGGTGAGTTACAGAATATTGTGATTACAACAAAAACTACTTCTGGCCAGATGATGCAATTGTCTATTGCAATTTTAATCAATTGTATAAAATTGATCCACTTACATTACACATGTGGGTGAATATTTCAAAGCATGTACCCAACTCTGTGTTGTGGCTATAGAGATTCCCAGCTGTAGGAGAACAGAATATTAAGTAGGCAGCAGAAGACTTAGGAATTAATGTAAGTAGGATTATTTTCTCAAATAGTGCAGCAAAAGAAGAACACGTTAGAAGAGGCCAGCTAGCAGATGTTTGGTTGGATACGCCACTTTGCGATGGTCACACCACATCAATGGATGTTTTAGGGACCGGCACTCCAGTTATTACGTTGCCGGGAGAGACACTGGCTTCAAGGGTTGCAGCATTTCAACTAGCTACTCTTGGATGTCCTGAATTGATCGCCGAACACGACAAGAGTATGAAGAAATTGCCATCAAATTAGGCACTGATTGTGAATATCTGCAAGCAATGCTTGCGAAAGTTTACGAAGCACGCGTTGAAAGTCCTCTCTTCAATTGCCAACAATACGCCCAAGGGCTAGAAAAGTTATTCAACAAAATGTGGGAACGATTTTTGCGATGCGGTCAACCAGATCATGTATCTGCGAATGACAAATAATTCATTTGGTTATATTCAACAATTTTGACAAGTATAATTGCTGACAAAGTAATATCCTTTAAAGAAAATAAGTGAGACGTATTGATACTGTCATTATTGCCAGTACATATAGTTTAAAAATGTATGTAATTTAGGAGCACCAAAATCCATTCGTTTTATAAGATGGCGCTAGTTGAAATTGAAGATTGAATCTTATTTGAATAAATTTATTGAAAAACCAGCAGTTTAGAGGGAAGGGAAAAATAATACATAAATTAAATTTTATTTAATTATAATTTTATAACTAAATATATTTTATACAATTAAAAATAAAAATTCATATATTTTTGATATACTATACAACAAACAAGTAATAAAAAAAATTTAATACAAACCATGTTGATACCCAGCCACTTATACCATTAATAACAAAATATATAAGAATATATTAAATTTTGTTTTAAAAATTACATTAAGAAATATGTATAAATAATTTAAAAATTTATTTCCAATAAATTTTCATAATAATATAAATAATCAATTATCATTTAAATTTAAGTAACTATAAATCATTTTATTTATATGTATTTTTGATCATTTTTAAATTCATAATAATCAAATATAATTTTTTTTTGTATTAAATTTTATAATTCTATATTTTTGAGCAAACTTTTCTCAAACTAATTTATTTAAGTTTTCTCATATTCCTATTACGAGTATATTGAATTTTAGAATTCTGAATTTTCTCATATATTTTATATTTGGGGCAATTTTTTTTTTCAAAATAATTCATTTGAATTTTATATTACTATTATATTAAATTTTATAATGTTAAGCTTTATCATATATTTTATATTTTTTTGGTCAAATTTTTTTCAAATTAATTTATTTAAATTTTTTTATACTTCTATTCTATTAATTGTCTTCTCAAATATATAACATGGATTGGTAAACCTTAACAACGACTTTCCTTTCCAGTGGTTCTCTTCTTTCAGGGGAAATAGAGTGCAGGGTAGTATGCCGTCGGGAGGGTAGGGTTTAAGCGAATCCGCTGAGGTCGGTTTCGCGTCGCGCGCGGTACACGGTACCTTTGTTGGTTTTACCTTTTCATCAACGTAGCTTTCGTCGGGTTTGAGTTAACGTAGTATATGTTTCGGTACCGCGTCGGAAATTCGGGAACGCGAAGTAAAGATAAGATTTTTGTCCTTTGACTGGTGGAATGAAAAAGAATACGGAGTAACGTAAATAAGGTTCCCTCTCCGTATGGTTTTGTTTTGTGACGCGTTTGGAAACGGGCATTTATTGGTGGCTGAAAATTGTAGATGAGCGTAATCCATTTGGAGACCCGCGACCGAAATCCTCTACGATCTATCTGGCCGACAAGCAGCCACAGCGAAAATGGATTACGGTGCACGGGTTGGTTGACCAGTTGGTACCATCCGTTGGCACTACTCAGACTTAACGTCTAGAACCGATGAGAGGTCGGTTCCTCGTTCCGATCAAGGCTTTAAATATCATTACAAAATGCCTGTTTCTAGAACACGTGTTCTTTTCGTGCAGATTTCCAGGTTTGGTCGCTTGCTGTGCGCGCAATTTCCATCCGATTGTTAAAATTATGGTGTCATCTTACAGCTGCTTTTATGTGGTTTTCCTAAAAGGTAAATATAAAGTACTTTGCATGAAAATACAAATTTTTATGACGTTTAGAAGGTACGACTAAAATTTTCCTAAAATACGTCAATTTCCCTGGCAGATCTCTCGCTTTGATCGCTCACTGTACCCAGAATTTCCACCTGATTGTCTAATTATGGTCTCATTTTGTAGCTGTCAGTGTATTCTTTACGATAAGTATAAATTTGTAGTATTATTTACAAATACACTAATTTTTATGAGGGTTCAAATAGGAATACAACGAAAAACACAAACTTTCCTGTATGAAAATCCACGTGTGCAATAGAAAAATTTTTTCACTGTTTAAAATCAATACATGAGCGTAAACAAACAAATTAAAATAAAAATCATTCTTCAAAGTGGTCTATTAAGCAGGTTTTGGGAACTTTTTCCCTTCATGGCATTACTGCCGCTACATTTCTCAACCGATTTGCAATATTTTAGCCTTAATAGATGGATCAGCGTCAGAATTTCCCAAAAGGTATAAATTTGTGGTACTTTGGAAAAGGTTAAGGGCGGTTTTAGTGGTTGGAAGTGCAAAACATCTCAATTTTCCATGTGTCACCCCCCAAAACTTTAAATCGGGGTTTCTCCCCTTAATCGTGCGAATTCCGCGTTTTTACGATTTAATTTAAAGGCTTAACCCGAACTAGTGTTTTGGTGGACGGAAAATGTTTTAGGCAAATTACCTAGCGCGTAGGAGGCATAGAAATGGCTGTTTCTAGAACACGTGCACTTTTGGTGTAGATTTCCAGGTTTGGTCGCTTACTGTGCGCGCAATTTCCATCCGATTGTTAAAATTATGGTGTCATCTTACAGCTGCTTTCAAGCGGTCTCCGTCAAAGGTAAATTTGTAGTACTTTGCATGAAAATACAAATTTTTATGACATTTAGAAGGCATGGACTTAAATTTTCCTAAAATACGTCAATTTCCCTGGTAGATCTCTCGCTTTGATCGCTCACTGTACCCAGAATTTCCACCCGATTGTCAAAATTTTGGTCTCATTTTGTAGCTGTCAGTGTATTCTTTACGATAAGTATAAATTTGTAGCATTATTTACAAATACACTAATTTTTATGAGGGTTCAAATAGGAATACAGCGAGAATCAACAAACTTTTCTGTATAAAAATCCACGTGTACAATAGAACAATTTTTCCACTATTTAAAATCAATACATGAGCGTAAACAAACAAATTAAAATAAAAGTTATTCTTCTAAGTGGTTTAACAAGCAAGATAGTATATTTTTGGGGGGCAGGTTTAAGGAACTTTTTCCCTTCATGGCATTACTGTCGCTACATTTCTCAACCGATTTGCAATATTTTAGTCTTAATAGATGAATCAGCGTCTGAATTTTCCATAAAGTATAAATTTGTGGTACTTTGGAAAAAGGTTAAGGGCAGTTTTAGTGGTTGGAAGTACAAAAAAGCCCAATTTTCCATGTGTCGTCACCCCACAAAACCTTAAATCGATTTTTTTCCCCTTAAACGTGCTAATTACGCGTTTTTACGATTTAATTTAAAGGCTTAACCCGAACTAGTGTTTTGGTGGTCGAAAAATATTTCAGGCAAATTATATAGCGTGTAGGAGGCGTAGAAATTGTAATGACTCGGGCGACACCACTGGGTGACCACTACCAACACACCTTGCTGCTATGTGGCTTGTCATCCCATGGTGGTTGTGACGTTTGCACATCTCACGTGAATTTTGTCGTGGGATGTCAAATGGAAGTTGACAGCCACATGGCAGTGGAGTTTTGGAAGTGTGTCGCTCGCTCTCTGTCGCGGTTGCCTCAGTCGTCGCGAAAAAATTTCCTTGCGAGATCTGCTACTTTTCGGGTTGACCAGTTTATTTCAATTTATTTCCTCCGAACAAGCAAATCCCTGACGTGTTTTATATGTATGCTCCGTGGACGCGGCAATTCAACGAAGCACCACATACCGTGGATGGTGACACCTTCATAGGTGATCGATTGCCAGCTCCGAGGTTAGGTGATCGTCATATTGATCGTGGGTTGGATGCGCTATCCCTGAATGGTGGCATCTACGACAGCAGTGGAAATCAAATGGAATTTCAAATACCTGCAACATTCCGTAAGTTTTGAAATAATGCAAAAACCCACCAAAATTTTCATAGGCTAATGAAACTAAACAAAATCTTATAACCACAGAACAACGCTGGGCGGCGGAACAGTACCCTGGATGGTTGCAGCGCTCGCGCAGCACAATCAAAACTCGTCGCACTACGAACAAACCCCATCATCAACACAAATTCATCGCGGAATCGCACTCACCTCCTCGGCAATAATAATAACCAAATCCCATCCAACGACAGTCACAACAGTATGCTAATTCCTCACCCATTCACCAGTTGCATTGCCTGAATAGCCCCAATGCAGCGACGACCCACATTGTTGAATCAGCGGGAGCTTCGCCACCCGATGAAGAAGTGATAAGCAAATTGCGGATTCGAAACCTGTTGACAACTTGTTGATTCATCACGCTGTTCGTGGAAATTGATGACGCAAGACGCTTGATGTTTGATGTCAAATAAACCGGTGAGTTACAGAATATTGTGATTACAACAAAAACTACTTCTGGCCAGATGATGCAATTGTCTATTGCAATTTTAATCAATTGTATAAAATTGATCCACTTACATTACACATGTGGGTGAATATTTCAAAGCATGTACCCAACTCTGTGTTGTGGCTATAGAGATTCCCAGCTGTAGGAGAACAGAATATTAAGCAGGCAGCAGAAGACTTAGGAATTAATGTAAGTAGGATTATTTTCTCAAATAGTGCAGCAAAAGAAGAACACGTTAGAAGAGGCCAGCTAGCAGATGTTTGGTTGGATACGCCACTTTGCGATGGTCACACCACATCAATGGATGTTTTAGGGACCGGCACTCCAGTTATTACGTTGCCAGGAGAGACACTGGCTTCAAGGGTTGCAGCATCTCAACTAGCTACTCTTGGATGTCCTGAATTGATCGCCGAACACGACAAGAGTATGAAGAAATTGCCATCAAATTAGGCACTGATTGTGAATATCTGCAAGCAATGCTTGCGAAAGTTTACAAAGCACGCGTTGAAAGTCCTCTCTTCAATTACCAACAATACGCCCAAGGGCTAGAAAAGTTATTCAACAAAATGTGGGAACGATTTTTGCGATGCGGTCAACCAGATCATGTATCTGCGAATGACAAATAATTCATTTGGTTATATTCAACAATTTTGACAAGTATAATTGCTGACAAAGTAATATCCTTTAAAGAAAATAAGTGAGACGTATTGATACTGTCATTATTGCCAGTACATATAGTTTAAAAATGTATGTAATTTAGGAGCACCAAAATCCATTCGTTTTATAAGATGGCGCTAGTTGAAATTGAAGATTGAATCTTATTTGAATAAATTTATTGAAAAACCAGCAGTTTAGAGGGAAGGGAAAAATAATACATAAATTAAGTTTTATTTAATTTTATGAAATTATAATTTTATAACTAAATATATTTTATACAATTAAAAATAAAAATTCATATATTTTTGATATACTATACAACAAACAAGTAATAAAAAAAATTTAATACAAACCATGTTGATACCCAGCCACTTATACCATTAATAACAAAATATATAAGAATATATTAAATTTTGTTTTAAAAATTACATTAAGAAATATGTATAAATAATTTAAAAATTTATTTCCAATAAATTTTCATAATAATATAAATAATCAATTATCATTTAAATTTAAGTAACTATAAATCATTTTATTTATATGTATTTTTGATCATTTTTAAATTCATAATAATCAAATATAATTTTTTTTTGTATTAAATTTTATAATTCTATATTTTTGAGCAAACTTTTCTCAAACTAATTTATTTAAGTTTTCTCATATTCCTATTACGAGTATATTGAATTTTAGAATTCTGAATTTTCTCATATATTTTATATTTGGGGCAATTTTTTTTTTCAAAATAATTCATTTGAATTTTATATTACTATTATATTAAATTTTATAATGTTAAGCTTTATTATATATTTTATATTTTTTTGGTCAAATTTTTTTCAAATTAATTTATTTAAATTTTTTTATACTTCTATTCTATTAATTGTCTTCTCAAATATATAACATGGATTGGTAAACCTTAACAACGACTTTCCTTTCCAGTGGTTCTCTTCTTTCAGGGGAAATAGAGTGCAGGGTAGTATGCCGTCGGGAGGGTAGGGTTTAAGCGAATCCGCTGAGGTCGGTTTCGCGTCGCGCGCGGTACACGGTACCTTTGTTGTTTTTACCTTTTCATCAACGTAGCTTTCGTCGGGTTTGAGTTAACGTAGTATATGTTTCGGTACCGCGTCGGAAATTCGGGAACGCGAAGTAAAGATAAGATTTTTGTCCTTTGACTGGTGGAATGAAAAAGAATACGGAGTAACGTAAATAAGGTTCCCTCTCCGTATGGTTTTGTTTTGTGACGCGTTTGGAAACGGGCATTTATTGGTGGCTGTAAATTGTAGATGAGCGTAATCCATTTGGAGACCCGCGACCGAAATCCTCTACGATCTATCTGGCCGACAAGCAGCCACAGCGAAAATGGATTACGGTGCACGGGTTGGTTGACCAGTTGGTACCATCCGTTGGCACTACTCAGACTTAACGTCTAGAACCGATGAGAGGTCGGTTCCTCGTTCCGATCAAGGCTTTAAATATCATTACAAAATGCCTGTTTCTAGAACACGTGTTCTTTTCGTGCAGATTTCCAGGTTTGGTCGCTTGCTGTGCGCGCAATTTCCATCCGATTGTTAAAATTATGGTGTCATCTTACAGCTGCTTTTATGTGGTTTTCCTAAAAGGTAAATATAAAGTACTTTGCATGAAAATACAAATTTTTATGACGTTTAGAAGGTACGACTAAAATTTTCCTAAAATACGTCAATTTCCCTGGCAGATCTCTCGCTTTGATCGCTCACTGTACCCAGAATTTCCACCTGATTGTCTAATTATGGTCTCATTTTGTAGCTGTCAGTGTATTCTTTACGATAAGTATAAATTTGTAGTATTATTTACAAATACACTAATTTTTATGAGGGTTCAAATAGGAATACAACGAAAAACACAAACTTTCCTGTATGAAAATCCACGTGTGCAATAGAAAAATTTTTTCACTGTTTAAAATCAATACATGAGCGTAAACAAACAAATTAAAATAAAAATCATTCTTCAAAGTGGTCTATTAAGCAGGTTTTGGGAACTTTTTCCCTTCATGGCATTACTGCCGCTACATTTCTCAACCGATTTGCAATATTTTAGCCTTAATAGATGGATCAGCGTCAGAATTTCCCAAAAGATATAAATTTGTGGTACTTTGGAAAAGGTTAAGGGCGGTTTTAGTGGTTGGAAGTGCAAAACATCTCAATTTTCCATGTGTCACCCCCCAAAACTTTAAATCGGGGTTTCTCCCCTTAATCGTGCGAATTCCGCGTTTTTACGATTTAATTTAAAGGCTTAACCCGAACTAGTGTTTTGGTGGACGGAAAATGTTTTAGGCAAATTACCTAGCGCGTAGGAGGCATAGAAATGGCTGTTTCTAGAACACGTGCACTTTTGGTGTA
Source organism: Odontomyia ornata (assembly GCA_963969285.1). NCBI lineage: Eukaryota > Metazoa > Arthropoda > Insecta > Diptera > Stratiomyidae > Odontomyia > Odontomyia ornata. Next base: position 177,126,507 of record OZ017741.1, read on the forward strand.
GATTTCCAGGTTTGGTCGCTTACTGTGCGCGCAATTTCCATCCGATTGTTAAAATTATGGTGTCATCTTACAGCTGCTTTCAAACGGTCTCCGTCAAAGGTAAATATGTAGTACTTTGCATGAGAATACAAATTTTTATGACGTTTGGAAGGCATAGACTTAAATTTTCTTAAAATACGTCAATTTCCCTGGTAGATCTCTCGCTTTGATCGCTCACTGTACCCAGAATTTCCACCCAATTGTCAAAATTTTGGTCTCATTTTGTAGCTGTACCCAGAATTTCCACCTGATTGTCTAATTATGGTCTCATTTTGTAGCTGTCAGTGTATTCTTTACGATAAGTATAAATTTGTAGTATTATTTACAAATACACTAATTTTTATGAGGGTTCAAATAGGAATACAACGAAAAACACAAACTTTCCTGTATGAAAATCCACGTGTGCAATAAAAAAATTTTTTCACTGTTTAAAATCAATACATGAGCGTAAACAAACAAATTAAAATAAAAATCATTCTTCAAAGTGGTCTATTAAGCAGGTTTTGGGAACTTTTTCCCTTCATGGCATTACTGCCGCTACATTTCTCAACCGATTTGCAATATTTTAGCCTTAATAGATGGATCAGCGTCAGAATTTCCCAAAAGATATAAATTTGTGGTACTTTGGAAAAGGTTAAGGGCGGTTTTAGTGGTTGGAAGTGCAAAACATCTCAATTTTCCATGTGTCACCCCCCAAAACTTTAAATCGGGGTTTCTCCCCTTAATCGTGCGAATTCCGCGTTTTTACGATTTAATTTAAAGGCTTAACCCGAACTAGTGTTTTGGTGGACGGAAAATGTTTTAGGCAAATTACCTAGCGCGTAGGAGGCATAGAAATGGCTGTTTCTAGAACACGTGCACTTTTGGTGTAGATTTCCAGGTTTGGTCGCTTACTGTGCGCGCAATTTCCATCCGATTGTTAAAATTATGGTGTCATCTTACAGCTGCTTTCAAACGGTCTCCGTCAAAGGTAAATATGTAGTACTTTGCATGAGAATACAAATTTTTATGACGTTTGGAAGGCATAGACTTAAATTTTCTTAAAATACGTCAATTTCTCTGGTAGATCTCTCGCTTTGATCGCTCACTGTACCCAGAATTTCCACCCAATTGTCAAAATTTTGGTCTCATTTTGTAGCTGTCAGTGTATTCTTTACGATAAGTATAAATTTGAGGCATTGTTGCGGGAACCGCAGTGCAAATATTGCTTGGTTCGTGTTCCGTCGTTCCTCTCTGTGTACTGTAAGTTACAACATACATATACAAAAAGCTGCAAATTGTAATCAATGCATCTGTTGGCATGGTGTCGTATCATGGATTAGCAGAAGTGGGTGTGTATCCATACTCATATTAAGTATCAAACATATACACATTGGACTTCGCAATCTAACGTACCGCTCAGCGGAACAAATTGGTTACATGCATTGCAAATCGAGTGAAAGCTTTAGTTTGGTGGTTTCACCAGTCACAGAGAGATGGCACTAAATACGTTAAACTGTTTTGTTGTTGAACTTTGATCTTTTTTGAAATGGTAAATTTTCTTCATCGTTTTAATTGGTAAGCAATAAAGTCAGCATAATTATAGTATAAAAGAAAATCAAAGACACAAGACAATCAAGAAGTATTTCTCCATTCACAGGCTCAAGGCGTGCGCCCGAGCTTATTCTATCTCAAGGCACTTAGCCCGAGATAAGTGAATAGTGGGATACGTTCAACTGCATACTCAAGGCATCCGCCCGAGTATCAGCGCCCGAAGGCAGTTATGCCCGGGGCCTGCAGTTGAACTAGAAATTGATTGATTTATCAATCTGACTGCGTACTCAAGGCATCAGCCCGAGTATTAGCGCCCCAAGGCTTTGTGCCCGGGGCTAGCAGTTGGATTATAATCAATCGATTCGCTGATATAGCTGCGTGCTCAAGGCGCAACAGTTAAAGTCTTAATTAAATTGGTTTGTTTTTCTCTGGTAATAAAAATAATTAAAGAAAATAATAATCGTGTGTATTAACTACTCCATTAACACTCTAAATTCATAAATATGTAAATATAAAACCTCATTAACTAGTTCTTTAATAAATCAATCACTTCAGAAAATTTCATTCATTGATCGCTCCATAAATGCCCAACTTTATACGTCTCTGCAATAAATTAATTATTGAAAGAATTCCCTAGTAAATATGTTATTAAAATTAATATAGCCAACTGAACTTGTTATTATATGACCAAACAAAGAATAAAATAAAACTTAAAAAATTAAACAAAAACACTCTTTTACTGATCTAGTTGGCGAGTATAAAGTAGCAGATAAGTATCATCAAGAAAATCTCTCTCTCCCCGGGAGCCTTGATGTGTATATAGGATACCTAACATATCAAGCTCCCAGTGCGTGCTAGTATAAATAAGGTATACTGGTATTGTGTAACAATTTGGCGCAGCCGGTAGGACAATGATTATAATCCAACTGCTAGCCCCGGGCACAAAGCCTTGGGGCGCTGATACTCGGGCTGATGCCTTGAGTACGCAGTCAAATTGATAAATCAATCAATTACTAGTTCAACTGCAGGCCCTGGGCATAACTGCCTTGGGGCGCTGACACTCGGGCTGATGCCTTGAGTACGCAGTTGAACATATCCTAAATTCACTTATCCCGGGCTAAGTGCCTTGGGATAGAATAAGCTCGGGCGCACGCCTTGAGCCAGTGAATGGAGAAATACTTCTCGATTTTCTTGTGTCCCTAATTTTCTTTTATACTATAATTGTGCTGACTTTATTGCTTACCAAATAAAATAATGAAGAAAATTTACCATTTAAAAAAAAAAACAAAGTTCAACAACAAAACAGTTTAACGTATTTAGTGCCATCTCTCTGTGACTGGTGCAACCACAAAGCTAAAGCTTTCGCTGGATTTGCAATGCATGTAACCAATTCGTTCCGCTGGGCGGTATGTTCGATTGCGAAGTCTTGTGTGTATATGTTTGATACTTAATACGAGTATGGATACACACCCACTTCTGCTAATCCATGATACGACACCGCGCCCACAGATGCATTGATTACAATTTGCAGCTTTTCGTATATGTATGTTGTAATTTACAGTACACAGAGAGGAACGACGGAATTTGAACCGAGCAATATTTGCACTGCGGTTCCCATAACAGACTGGCAGCTACAAAATGAGACCAAAATTTTGACAATCGGATAGAAATTGTGGGCACAGTGAACGGTCAAAGCTAGAGATCTAACAAGCCTTTAAATTAAATCGTAAAAACGCCGAATTCGCACGTTTAAGGGGAGATAAAGCCATTTAAAGTTTTGGTGTTTTTTTTCCTATTTCAACCGTCATAAAAAATAGTGTATTTGTAAATAATATTACGAATTTGTACTTGTCGTAAAGAATAGACTGGCAGCTACAAAATGACACCAAAATTTTGACAATCGGATAGAAATTCTGGGCACAGTGAACGATCAAAGCTAGAAATCTACCAAGCCTTTAAATTAAATCGTAAAAACGCTGAATTCACACGTTTAAGGGGAGAAAAAGCCATTTAAAGTTTTGGTGTTCTTTTTCCTATTTCAACCGTCATAAAAAATAGTGTATTGGTGAATAATAATACAAATTTGTACTTGTCGTTAAAAGAATAGACTGGCAGCTATAAAATGAGACCAAAATTTTGACAATCGGACAGAAATTGTGGGCACAGTGAACGGTCAAAGCTAGAGATCTACCAAGCCTTTAAATTAAATCGTAAAAACGTCGAATTCGCACGTTTAAGGGGAGAAAAAGCCATTTAAAGTTTTGGTGTTTTTTTTCTATTTCAACCGTCATAAAAAATAGTGTATTGGTAAATAATAATACAAATTTGTACTTGTCGTGAAGAATAGACTGGCAGCTACAAAATGAGACCAAAATTTTGACAATCGGATAGAAATTGTGGGCACAGTGCACGGTCAAAGCTAGAGATCTACCAAGCCTTTAAATTAAATCGTAAAAACGCCGAATTCACACGTTTAAGGGGAGAAAAAGCCATTTAAAGTTTTGGTGTCTTTTTTCCTATTTCAACCGTCATAAAAAATAGTGTATTGGTAAATAATATTACAAATTTGTACTTGTCGTAAAGAATAGACTGGCAGCTACAAAATGAGACCAAAATTTTGACAATCGGATAAAAATTGTGGGCACAGTGAACGGTCAAAGCTAGAGATCTACCAAGCCTTTAAATTAAATCGTAAAAACGCCGAATTCGCACGTTTAAGGGGAGAAAAAGCCATTTAAAGTTTTGGTGTTTTTTTTCCTATTTCAACCGTCATAAAAAATAGTGTATTGGTAAATAATATTACAAATTTGTACTTGTCGTTAAGAATAGACTGGCAGCTACAAAATGAGACCAAAATTTTGACAATCGGATAGAAATTGTGGGCGCAGTGAACGGTCAAAGCTAGAGATCTACCAAGCCTTTAAATTAAATCTTGAAAACGCGGAATTCGCACGTTTAAGGGGAGAAAAAGCCATTTAAAGTTTTGGTGTTTTTTTTTCCTACTTCAACCGTCATAAAAAATAGTGGATTTGTAAATAATATTACGAATTTGTATTTGTCGTAAAGAATAGACTGGCAGCTACAAAATGACACCAAAATTTTGACAATCGGATAGAAATTGTGGGCACAGTGAACGATCAAAGCTAGAAATCTACCAAGCCTTTAAATTAAATCGAAAAAACGCTGAATTCACACGTTTAAGGGGAGAAAAAGCCATTTAAAGTTTTGGTGTTTTTTTTCCTATTTCAACCGTCATAAAAAATAGTGTATTGGTAAATAATATTACAAATTTGTACTTGTCGTTAAAAGAATAGACTGGCAGCTACAAAATGAGACCAAAATTTTGACAATCGGATAGAAATTGTGGGCACAGTGAACGGTCCAAGGTAGAGATCTACCAAGCCTTTAAATTAAATCGTAAAAACGCCGAATCCGCACGTTTAAGGGGAGAAAAAGCCATTTAAAGTTTTGGTGTTTTTTTTCCTATTTCAACCGTCATAAAAAATAGTGTCTTGGTAAATAATATTACAAATTTGTACTTGTCGTGAAGAATAGACTGGCAGCTACAAAATGAGACCAAAATTTTGACAATCGGATAGAAATTGTGTGCACAGTGAACGGTCAAAGCTAGAGATCTACCAAGCCTTTAAATTAAATCTTGAAAACGCGGAATTCACACGTTTAAGGGGAGAAAAAGCCATTTAAAGTTTTGGTGTTATTTTTTCCTACTTCAACCGTCATAAAAAATAGTGTATTGGTAAATGATATTACATATTTGTACTTGTCGTAAAGAATAGACTGGCAGCTACAAAATGACACCAAAAATTTTGACAATCGGATAGAAATTGTGGGCACAGTGAACGATCAAAGCTAGAAATCTACCAAGCCTTTAAATTAAATCGAAAAAACGCTGAATTCACACGTTTAAGGGGAGAAAAAGCCATTTAAAGTTTTGGTGTTTTTTTTCCTATTTCAACCGTCATAAAAAATAGTGTATTGGTAAATAATATTACAAATTTGTACTTGTCGTTAAAAGAATAGACTGGCAGCTACAAAATGAGACCAAAATTTTGACAATCGGATAGAAATTGTGGGCACAGTGAACGATCAAAGCTAGAAATCTACCAAGCCTTTAAATTAAATCGAAAAAACGCTGAATTCACACGTTTAAGGGGAGAAAAAGCCATTTAAAGTTTTGGTGTTTTTTTTCCTATTTCAACCGTCATAAAAAATAGTGTATTGGTAAATAATATTACAAATTTGTACTTGTCGTTAAAAGAATAGACTGGCAGCTACAAAATGAGACCAAAATTTTGACAATCGGATAGAAATTGTGGGCACAGTGAACGGTCAAAGCTAGAGATCTACCAAGCCTTTAAATTAAATCGTAAAAACGCCGAATCCGCACGTTTAAGGGGAGAAAAAGCCATTTAAAGTTTTGGTGTTTTTTTTCCTATTTCAACCGTCATAAAAAATAGTGTTTTGGTAAATAATATTACAAATTTGTACTTGTCGTAAAGAATAGACTGGCAGCTACAAAATGAGACCAAAATTTTGACAATCGGATAGAAATTGTGTGCACAGTGAACGGTCAAAGCTAGAGATCTACCAAGCCTTTAAATTAAATCTTGAAAACGCGGAATTCACACGTTTAAGGGGAGAAAAAGCCATTTAAAGTTTTGGGTGTTATTTTTTCCTACTTCAACCGTCATAAAAAATAGTGTATTGGTAAATAATATTACAAATTTGTACTTGTCGTAAAGAATAGACTGGCAGCTACAAAATGACACAAAAATTTTGACAATCGGATAGAAATTGTGGGCACAGTGAACGATCAAAGCTAGAAATCTACCAAGCCTTTAAATTAAATCGTAAAAACGCCGAATTCGCACGTTTAAGGGGAGAAAAAGCCATTTAAAGTTTTGGTGTTTTTTTTCCTATTTCAACCGTCATAAAAAATAGTGTATTGGTAAATAATATTACAAATTTGTACTTGTCGTTAAAAGAATAGACTGACAACTACAAAATGAGACCAAAATTTTGACAATCGGATAGAAATTGTGGGCACAGTGAACGGTCAAAGCTAGAGATCTACCAAGCCTTTAAATTAAATCGTAAAAACGTCGAATTCGCACATTTAAGGGGAGAAAAAGCCATTTAAAGTTTTGGTGTTTTTTTTTCCTATTTCAACCGTCATAAAAAATAGTGTATTGGTAAATAATATTACAAATTTGTACTTGTCGTAAAGAATAGACTGGCAGCTACAAAATGAGACCAAAATTTTGACAATCGGATAGAAATTGTGGGCACAGTGAACGGCCAAAGCTAGAGATCTACCAAGCCTTTAAATGAAATCGTACAAACGCCGAATTTGCACGTTTAAGGGCAGAAAAAGCCATTTAAAGTTTTGGTGTTTTTTTTCCTATTTCAACCGTCATAAAAAATAGTGTATTGGTAAATAATATCACAAATTTGTATTTGTCGTGAAGAATAGACTGGTAGCTACAAAATGAGACCATAATTTTGACAATCGGATAGAAATTGTGGGCACAGTGAACGGTCAAAGCTAGAGATCTACCAAGCCTTTAAATTAAATCGTACAAACGCCGAATTCGCACGTTTAAGGGGAGAAAAAGCCATTTAAAGTTTTGGTGTTTTTTTTTTTCCTATTTCAACCGTCATAAAAAATAGTGTATTGGTAAATAATATCACAAATTTGTACTTGTCGTTAAGAATAGACTGGCGACTACAAAATGAGACCAAAATTTTGACAATCGGATAGAAACTGTGGGCACAGTGAACGTTCAAAGCTAGAGATCTACCAAGCCTTTAAATTAAATCGTAAAAACGCCGAATTCGCACGTTTAAGGGGAGAAAAAGCCATTTAAAGTTTTGGTGTTTTTTTTCCTATTTCAACCGTCATAAAAAATAGTGTATTGGTAAATAATATTACAAATTTGTACTTGTCGTAAAGAATAGACTGGCAGCTACAAAATGAGACCAAAATTTTGACAATCGGATAGAAATTGTGGGCACAGTGAACGGTCAAAGCTAGAGATCTACCAAGCCTTTAAATTAAATCGTAAAAACGCCGAATTCGCACGTTTAAGGGGGAAAAAGCCATTTAAAGTTTTGGTGTTTTTTTTATTATTTCAACCTCCATAAAAAAAAGTGTATTTGTAAATAATATTACAAATTTATATAGTAAAGAATAGACTGGCAGCTACAAAATGAGACCAAAATTTTGACAATCGGATAGAAATTGTGGGCACAGTGAACGGTGAAAGCTAGAGATCTACCAAGCTTTTAAATTAAATCGTAAAAACGCTGAATTCGCACGTTTAAGGGGAGAAAAAGCCATTTAAAGTTTTGGTGTTTTTTTCCTATTTCAACCGTCATAAAAAATAGTGTATTGGTAAATAATATTACAAATTTGTACTTGTCGTAAAGAATAGACTGGCAGCTACAAAATAAGACCAAAATTTTGACAATCGTATAGAACTTGTAGGCACAGTCAACGGTCAAAGCTAGAGATCTACCAAGCCTTTAAATTAAATCGTAAAAACGCCGAATTCGCACGTTTAAGGGGAGAAAAAGCCATTTAAGGTTTGGGTGTTTTTTTTCCTATTTCAACCTGCATTGAAAATAGTGTATTGGTAAATAATATTACAAATTTGTACTTGTCGTAAAGAATAGACTGGCAGCTACAAAATGAGACCATAATTTTGACAATCGGATAGAAATTGTGGACACAGTGAACGGTCAAAGCTAGAGATCTACCAAGCCTTTAAATTAAATCGTAAAAACGCCGAAATCGCACGTTTAAGGGGAGAAAAAGCCATTTAAAGTTTTGGTGTTTTTTTTTCCTATTTCAACCGTCAAAAAAAATAGTGTATTGGTAAATAATATTACAAATTTGTACTTGTCGTAAAGAATAGACTGGCAGCTACAAAATGAGACCAAAATTTTGACAATCGGATAGAAATTGTGGGCACAGTGAACGGTCAAAGCTAGAGATCTACCAAGCCTTTAAATTAAATCGTAAAAACGCCGAATTCGCACGCTTAAGGGGAGAAAAAGCCATTTAAAGTTTTGGTGTTTTTTTTCCTATTTCAACCGTCATAAAAAATAGTGTATTGGTAAATAATTTTACAAATTTGTATTTGTCGTAAAGAATAGACTGGCAGCTACAAAATGAGACCAAAATTTTGACAATCGGATAGAAATTGTGGGCACAGTGAACGGTCAAAGCTAGAGATCTACCAAGCCTTTAAATTAAATCGAAAAAACGCCGAATTCGCACGTTTAAGGGGAGAAAAAGCCATTTAAAGTTTTGGTGTTTTTTTTCCTATTTCAACCGCCATAAAAAAAGTGTATTGGTAAATAATATTACAAATTTGTAGTTGTCGTAAAGAATAGACTGGCAGCTACAAAATGAGACCAAAATTTTGACAATCGGATAGAAATTGTGGGCACAGTGAACGGTCAAAGCTAGAGATCTACCAAGCCTTTAAATTAAATCGTACAAACGCCGAATTCGCACGTTTAAGGGGAGAAAAAGCCATTTAAAGTTTTGGTGTTTTTTTTTTCCTATTTCAACCGTCATAAAAAATAGTGTATTGGTAAATAATATCACAAATTTGTACTTGTCGTTAAGAATAGACTGGCAACTACAAAATGAGACCAAAATTTTGACAATCGGATAGAAACTGTGGGCACAGTGAACGTTCAAAGCTAGAGATCTACCAAGCCTTTAAATTAAATCGAAAAAACGCCGAATTCGCAAGTTTAAGGGGAGAAAAAGCCATTTAAAGTTTTGGTGTTTTTTTTCCTATTTCAACCGCCATAAAAAAAGTGTATTGGTAAATAATATTACAAATTTGTAGTTGTCGTAAAGAATAGACTGGCAGCTACAAAATGAGACCAAAATTTTGACAATCGGATAGAAATTGTGGGCACAGTGAACGGTCAAAGCTAGAGATCTACCAAGCCTTTAAATTAAATCGTAAAAACGCCGAATTCGCACGTTTAAGGGGGAAAAAGCCATTTAAAGTTTTGGTGTTTTTTTTATTATTTCAACCTCCATAAAAAATAGTGTATTTGTAAATAATATTACAAATTTATATAGTAAAGAATAGACTGGCAGCTACAAAATGAGACCAAAATTTTGACAATCGGATAGAAATTGTGTGCACAGTGTACGGTCAAAGCTAGAGATCTACCAAGCCTTTAAATTAAATCTTGAAAACGCGGAATTCACACGTTTAAGGGGAGAAAAAGCCATTTAAAGTTTTGGTGTTATTTTTTCCTACTTCAACCGTCATAAAAAATAGTGTATTGGTAAATAATATTACAAATTTGTACTTGTCGTAAAGAATAGACTGGCAGCTACAAAATGACACAAAAATTTTGACAATCGGATAGAAATTGTGGGCACAGTGAACGATCAAAGCTAGAAATCTACCAAGCCTTTAAATTAAATCGTAAAAACGCCGAATTCGCACGTTTAAGGGGAGAAAAAGCCATTTAAAGTTTTGGTGTTTTTTTTCCTATTTCAACCGTCATAAAAAATAGTGTATTGGTAAATAATATTACAAATTTGTACTTGTCGTTAAAAGAATAGACTGACAACTACAAAATGAGACCAAAATTTTGACAATCGGATAGAAATTGTGGGCACAGTGAACGGTCAAAGCTAGAGATCTACCAAGCCTTTAAATTAAATCGTAAAACCGCCGAATTCGCACGTTTAAGGGGAGAAAAAGCCATTTAAAGTTTTGGTGTTTTTTTTTCCTATTTCAACCGTCATAAAAAATAGTGTATTGGTAAATAATATTACAAATTTGTATTTGTCGTAAAGAATAGACTGGCAGCTACAAAATGAGACCAAAATTTTGACAATCGGATAGAAATTGTGGGCACAGTGAACGGCCAAAGCTAGAGATCTACCAAGCCTTTAAATGAAATCGTACAAACGCCGAATTTGCACGTTTAAGGGCAGAAAAAGCCATTTAAAGTTTTGGTGTTTTTTTTCCTATTTCAACCGTCATAAAAAATAGTGTATTGGTAAATAATATCACAAATTTGTATTTGTCGTGAAGAATAGACTGGTAGCTACAAAATGAGACCATAATTTTGACAATCGGATAGAAATTGTGGGCACAGTGAACGGTCAAAGCTAGAGATCTACCAAGCCTTTAAATTAAATCGTACAAACGCCGAATTCGCACGTTTAAGGGGAGAAAAAGCCATTTAAAGTTTTGGTGTTTTTTTTTTCCTATTTCAACCGTCATAAAAAATAGTGTATTGGTAAATAATATCACAAATTTGTACTTGTCGTTAAGAATAGACTGGCAACTACAAAATGAGACCAAAATTTTGACAATCGGATAGAAACTGTGGGCACAGTGAACGTTCAAAGCTAGAGATCTACCAAGCCTTTAAATTAAATCGTAAAAACGCCGAATTCGCACGTTTAAGGGGAGAAAAAGCCATTTAAAGTTTTGGTGTTTTTTTTCCTATTTCAACCGTCATAAAAAATAGTGTATTGGTAAATAATATTACAAATTTGTACTTGTCGTAAAGAATAGACTGGCAGCTACAAAATGAGACCAAAATTTTGACAATCGGATAGAAATTGTGGGCACAGTGAACGGTCAAAGCTAGAGATCTACCAAGCCTTTAAATTAAATCGTAAAAACGCCGAATTCGCACGTTTAAGTGGGAAAAAGCCATTTAAAGTTTTGGTGTTTTTTTTATTATTTCAACCTCCATAAAAAATAGTGAATTTGTAAATAATATTACAAATTTATATAGTAAAGAATAGACTGGCAGCTACAAAATGAGACCAAAATTTTGACAATCGGATAGAAATTGTGGGCACAGTGAACGGTGAAAGCTAGAGATCTACCAAGCTTTTAAATTAAATCGTAAAAACGCTGAATTCGCACGTTTAAGGGGAGAAAAAGCCATTTAAAGTTTTGGTGTTTTTTTCCTATTTCAACCGTCATAAAAAATAGTGTATTGGTAAATAATATTACAAATTTGTACTTGTCGTAAAGAATAGACTGGCAGCTACAAAATAAGACCAAAATTTTGACAATCGGATAGAACTTGTAGGCACAGTCAACGGTCAAAGCTAGAGATCTACCAAGCCTTTAAATTAAATCGTAAAAACGCCGAATTCGCACGTTTAAGGGTAGAAAAAGCCATTTAAAGTTTTCGTGTTTTTTTTCCTATTTCAACCGTCATAAAAAATAGTGTATTGGTAAATAATATTACGAATTTGTACTTGTCGTAAAGAATAGACTGGCAGCTACAAAATGGGACCAAAATTTTGACAATCGGATAGAAATTGTGGCCACAGTCAACGGTCAAAGCTAGAGATCTACCAAGCCTTTAAATTAAATCGTAAAAACGCCGAATTCGCACGCTTAAGGGGAGAAAAAGCCATTTAAAGTTTTGGTGTTTTTTTTCCTATTTCAACCGTCAGAAAAAATAGTGTATTGGTAAATAATATTACAAATTTGTACTTGTCGTAAAGAATAGACTGGCAGCTACAAAATGAGACCAAAATTTTGACAATCGGATAGAAATTGTGGGCACACTGGACGGTTGAAGCTAGAGATCTACCAAGCCTTTAAATTAAATCGTAAAAATGCCGAATTCGCACGTTTAAGGGGAGAAAAAGCCATTTAAAGTTTTGGTGTTTTTTTTTCCTATTTCAACCGTCATAAAAAATAGTGTATTGGTAAATAATATTACAAATTTCTACTTGTCGTAAAGAATAGACTGGCAGCTACAAAATGAGACCAAAATTTTGACAATTGGATAGAAATTGTGGGCACAGTGAACGGTCAAAGCTAGAGATCTACCAAGCCTTTAAATTAAATCGTAAAAACGCCGAATTCGCACGTTTAAGGGGAGAAAAAGCCATTTAAGGTTTTGGTGTTTTTTTTCCTATTTCAACCTTCATTGAAAATAATGTATTGGTAAATAATATTACAAATTTGTACTTGTCGTAAAGAATAGACTGGCAGCTACAAAATGAGACCATAATTTTGACAATCGGATAGAAATTGTGGACACAGTGAACGGTCAAAGCTAGAGATCTACCAAGCCTTTAAATTAAATCGTAAAAACGCCGAAATCGCACGTTTAAGGGGAGAAAAAGCCATTTAAAGTTTTGGTGTTTTTTTTTCCTATTTCAACCGTCAAAAAAAATAGTGTATTGGTAAATAATATTACAAATTTGTACTTGTAGTAAAGAATAGACTGGCAGCTACAAAATGAGACCAAAATTTTGACAATCGGATAGAAATTGTAGGCACAGTGAACGGTCAAAGCTAGAGATCTACCAAGCCTTTAAATTAAATCGTAAAAACGCCGAAATCGCACGTTTAAGGGGGAAAAAGCCATTTAAAGTTTTGGTGTTTTTTTTATTATTTCAACCTCCATAAAAACTAGTGTATTTGTAAATAATATTACAAATTTATATAGTAAAGAATAGACTGGCAGCTACAAAATGAGACCAAAATTTTGACAATCGGATAGAAATTGTGGGCACAGTGAACGGCCAAAGCTAGAGATCTACCAAGCCTTTAAATGAAATCGTACAAACGCCGAATTTGCACGTTTAAGGGCAGAAAAAGCCATTTAAAGTTTTGGTGTTTTTTTTCCTATTTCAACCGTCATAAAAAATAGTGTATTGGTAAATAATATCACAAATTTGTATTTGTCGTGAAGAATAGACTGGTAGCTACAAAATGAGACCATAATTTTGACAATCGGATAGAAATTGTGGGCACAGTGAACGGTCAAAGCTAGAGATCTACCAAGCCTTTAAATTAAATCGTACAAACGCCGAATTCGCACGTTTAAGGGGAGAAAAAGCCATTTAAAGTTTTGGTGTTTTTTTTCCTATTTCAACCGTCATAAAAAATAGTGTATTGGTAAATGATATTACAAATTTGTACTTGTCGTTAAAAGAATAGACTGACAACTACAAAATGAGACCAAAATTTTGACAATCGGATAGAAATTGTGGGCACAGTGAACGGTCAAAGCTAGAGATCTACCAAGCCTTTAAATTAAATCGTAAAAACGTCGAATTCGCACATTTAAGGGGAGAAAAAGCCATTTAAAGTTTTGGTGTTTTTTTTTCCTATTTCAACCGTCATAAAAAATAGTGTATTGGTAAATAATATTACAAATTTGTACTTGTCGTAAAGAATAGACTGGCAGCTACAAAATGAGACCAAAATTTTGACAATCGGATAGAAATTGTGGGCACAGTGAACGGCCAAAGCTAGAGATCTACCAAGCCTTTAAATGAAATCGTACAAACGCCGAATTTGCACGTTTAAGGGCAGAAAAAGCCATTTAAAGTTTTGGTGTTTTTTTTCCTATTTCAACCGTCATAAAAAATAGTGTATTGGTAAATAATATCACAAATTTGTATTTGTCGTGAAGAATAGACTGGTAGCTACAAAATGAGACCATAATTTTGACAATCGGATAGAAATTGTGGGCACAGTGAACGGTCAAAGCTAGAGATCTACCAAGCCTTTAAATTAAATCGTACAAACGCCGAATTCGCACGTTTAAGGGTAGAAAAAGCCATTTAAAGTTTTCGTGTTTTTTTTCCTATTTCAACCGTCATAAAAAATAGTGTATTGGTAAATAATATTACGAATTTGTACTTGTCGTAAAGAATAGACTGGCAGCTACAAAATGGGACCAAAATTTTGATAATCGGATAGAAATTGTGGCCACAGTCAACGGTCAAAGCTAGAGATCTACCAAGCCTTTAAATTAAATCGTAAAAACGCCGAATTCGCACGTTTAAGGGGAGAAAAAGCCATTTAAAGTTTTGGTGTTTTTTTTCCTATTTCAGCCGTCAGAAAAAATAGTGTATTGGTAAATAATATTACAAATTTGTACTTGTCGTAAAGAATAGACTGGCAGCTACAAAATGAGATCAAAATTTTGACAATCGGATAGAAATTGTGGGCACAGTGGACGGTCGAAGCTAGAGATCTACCAAGCCTTTAAATTAAATCGTAAAAATGCCGATTTCGCACGTTTAAGGGGAGAAAAAGCCATTTAAAGTTTTGGTGTTTTTTTTTCCTATTTCAACCGTCATAAAAAATAGTGTATTGGTAAATAATATTACAAATTTCTACTTGTCGTAAAGAATAGACTGGCAGCTACAAAATGAGACCAAAATTTTGACAATTGGATAGAAATTGTGGGCACAGTGAACGGTCAAAGCTAGAGATCTACCAAGCCTTTAAATTAAATCGTAAAAACGCCGAATTCGCACGTTTAAGGGGAGAAAAAGCCATTTAAGGTTTTGGTGTTTTTTTTCCTATTTCAACCTTCATTGAAAATAGTGTATTGGTAAATAATATTACAAATTTGTACTTGTCGTAAAGAATAGACTGGCAGCTACAAAATGAGACCATAATTTTGACAATCGGATAGAAATTGTGGACACAGTGAACGGTCAAAGCTAGAGATCTACCAAGCCTTTAAATTAAATCGTAAAAACGCCGAAATCGCACGTTTAAGGGGAGAAAAAGCCATTTAAAGTTTTGGTGTTTTTTTTTCCTATTTCAACCGTCAAAAAAAATAGTGTATTGGTAAATAATATTACAAATTTGTACTTGTAGTAAAGAATAGACTGGCAGCTACAAAATGAGACCAAAATTTTGACAATCGGATAGAAATTGTGGGCACAGTGAACGGTCAAAGCTAGAGATCTACCAAGCCTTTAAATTAAATCGTAAAAACGCCGAATTCGCACGCTTAAGGGGAGAAAAAGCCATTTAAAGTTTTGGTGTTTTTTTTCCTATTTCAACCGTCATAAAAAATAGTGTATTGGTAAATAATTTTACAAATTTGTATTTGTCGTAAAGAATAGACTGGCAGCTACAAAATGAGACCAAAATTTTGACAATCGGATAGAAATTGTGGGCACAGTGAACGGTCAAAACTAGAGATCTACCAAGCCTTTAAATTAAATCGAAAAAACGCCGAAATCGCACGTTTAAGGGGAGAAAAAGCCATTTAAAGTTTTGGTGTTTTTTTTCCTATTTCAACCGCCATAAAAAAAGTGTATTGGTAAATAATATTACAAATTTGTAGTTGTCGTAAAGAATAGACTGGCAGCTACAAAATGAGACCGAAATTTTGACAATCGGAAAGAAATTGTAGGCACAGTGAACGGTCAAAGCTGAAGAACTATCAAGCCTTTAAATTAAATCGTAAAAACGCCGAATTCGCACGTTTAAGGGGAGAAAAAGCCATATAAAGTTTTGGTGTTTTTTTTCCTATTTCAACCTACATAACAAATAGCGTATTGGAAAAATAATATTACAAATTTGTACTTGTCGTAAAGAATAGACTGGCAGCTACAAAATGAGGCCAAAATTTGACAATCGGATAGAAATTGTGGGCACAGTGAACGGTCAAAGCTAGAGATCTACCAAGCCTTTAAATTAAATCGTAAAAACGCCGAATTCGCACGTTTAAGGGGAGAAAAAGCCATTTAAAGTTTTGATGTTTTTTTCCTATTTCAATCGTCATAATAAATAGTGTATTGTTAAATAATATTACAAATTTGTACTTGTCGTAAAGAATAGACTGGCAGCTACAAAATGAGACCAAAATTTTGACAATCGGATAGAAATTGTGGGCACAGTGAACGGTCAAAGCTAGAGATCTACCAAGCCTTTAAATCAAATCGTAAAAACGCCGAATTCGCACGTTTAAGGGGAGAAAAAGCCATTTAAAGTTTTGGTGTTTTTTTTCCTACTTCAACCTTCATAAAAAATAGTGTATTGGTAAATAATATTTCAAATTTGTACTTGTCGTAAAGAATAGACTGACAGCTACAAAATGAGACCAAAATTTTGACAATCGGATAGAAATTGTGGGCACAGTGAACGGTCAAAGCTAGAGATCTACCAAGCCTTTAAATTAAATCGTAAAATTGCCGAATTTGCACGTTTAAGGGGAGAAAAAGCCATCTAAAATTTTGGTGTTTTTTTTTTCTATTTCAACCGTCATAAAAAATAGTGTATTGGTAAATAATATAACAAGTTTAGACTTGTCGTAAAGAATAGACTGACAGCTACAAAATGAGACCAAATTTGACAATCGGATAGAAATTGTGGGCACAGTGAACGGTCAAAGCTAGAGATCTACCGAGCCTTTAAATTAAATCGTGAAAACGCCGAATTCGCACGCTTAAGGGGAGAAAAAGCCATTTAAAGTTTTGGTGGTTTTTTTCCTATTTCAACCGTCATAAAAAATAGTGTGTTGGTAAATAATATTACGAATTTGTACTTGTCGTAAAGAATAGATTGGCAGCTACAAAATGAGACCAAAATTTTGACAATCGGATAGAAATTGTGGGCACAGTGAACGGTCAAAGCTTGAGATCTACCAAGCCTTTAAATTAAATCGTAAAAACGCCGAATTCGCACGTTTAAGGGGAGAAAAAGCCATTTAAAGTTTTCATGTTTTTTTCCTATTTCAACCGTCATTAAAAAATAGTGTATTGGTAAATAATATTACAAATTTGTACTTGTCGTAAAGAATAGACTGGCAGCTACAAAATGAGACCAACATTTTGACAATCGGATAGAAATTGTGGGCACAGTGAACGGTCAAAGCTAGAGATCTACCAAGCCTTTAAATTAAATCGTAAAAACGCCGAATTCGCACGTTTAAGGGGAGAAAAAGCCATCTAAAGTTTTGGTGTTTTTTTTTCCTATTTCAACCGGTATAAAAAATAGTGTATTGGTAAATAATACTACAAATTTGGACTTGTCGTAAAAAATAGACTGGCAGCTACAAAATGAGACCAAAATTTTGACAATCGGATAGAAATTGTGGGCACAGTGAACGGTCACAGCTAGAGATCTACCAAGCCTTTAAATTAAATCGTGAAAACGCCGAATTCGCACGTTTAAGGGGAGAAAAAGCCATTTAAAGTTTTGGTGTTTTTTTTCCTATTTCAACCGTCATAAAAAATAGTGTATTCGTAAATAATATTACAAATTTGTACTTGTCGTAAAGAATAGACTGGCAGCTACAAAATGAGACCAAAATTTTGACAATCGGATAGAAATTGTGGGCACAGTGAACGGTCAAAGCTAGAGATCTACCAAGCCTTTAAATTAAATCGTAAAAACGCAGAGTTCGCACGTTTAAGGGGAGAAAAAGCCATTTAAAGTTTTGGTGTTTTTTTTCCTATTTCAACCTTCATAAAAAATAGTGTATTGGTAAATAATATTACAAATTTGTACTTGTCGTAAAGAATAGACTGGCAGCTACAAAATGAGACCAAAATTTTGACAATCGGATAGAAATTGTGGGCACAGTGAACGGTCAAAGCTAGAGATCTACCAAGCCTTTAAATTAAATCGAAAAAACGCCGAATTCGCACGTTTAAGGGGAGAAAAAGCCATTTAAAGTTTTGGTGTTTTTTTTCCTATTTCAACCGCCATAAAAAAAGTGTATTGGTAAATAATATTACAAATTTGTACTTGTCGTAAATAATAGACTGGCAGCTACAAAATGAGACCAAAATTTTGACAATCGGAAAGAAATTGTGGGCACAGTGAACGGTCAAAGCTGAAGATCTATCAAGCCTTTAAATTAAATCGTAAAAACGCCGAATTCGCACGTTTAAGGGGAGAAAAAGCCATTTAAAGTTTTGGTTTTTTTTTTCCTATTTCAACCTACATAACAAATAGCGTATTGGTAAATAATATTACAAATTTGTACTTGTCGTAAAGAATAGACTGGCAGCTACAAAATGAGGCCAAAATTTTGACAATCAGATAGAAATTGTGGGCACAGTGAACGGTCAAAGCTAGAGATCTACCAAGCCTTTAAATTAAATCGTGAAAACGCCGAATTCGCACGTTTAAGGGGGAACAAAGCCATTTAAAGTTTTGGTGTTTTTTTTTCCTATTTCAACCGTCATAAAAAATAGTGTATTGGCAAATATTATTACAAATTTGTACTTGTCGTAAAGAATAGACTGGCAGCTACAAAATGAGACCAAAGTTTTGACAATCGGATAGAAGTTGTGGGCACGGTGAACGGTCAAAGCTAGAGATCTACCAAGCCTTTAAATTAAATCGTAAAAACGCCGAATTCTCACGTTTAAGGGGAGAAAAGCCATTTAAAGTTTTGATGTTTTTTTCCTATTTCAATCGTCATAATAAATAGTGTATTGGTAAATAATATTACAAATTTGTACTTGTCGTAAAGAATAAACTGGCAGCTACAAAATGAGACCAAAATTTTGACAATCGGATAGAAATTGTGGGCACAGTGAACGGTCAAAGCTAGAGATCTACCAAGCCTTTAAATTAAATCGTTAAAAACGCGAATTCGCACGTTTAAGGGGAGAAAAAGCCATTTAAAGTTTTGGTGTTTTTTTTCCTACTTCAACCTTCATAAAAAATAGTGTATTGGTAAATAATGTTACAAATTTGTACTTGTCGTAAAGAATAAACTGGCAGCTACAAAATGAGACCAACATTTTCACAATCGGATAGAAATTGTGGGCACAGTGTACGGTCAAAGCTAGAGATCTACCAAGCCTTTAAATTAAATCGTAAAAACGCCGAATTCACTCGTTTAAGGGGAGAAAAAGCCATATAAAGTTTTGGTGTTTTTTTTCCTATTTCAATCGTCATAAAAAATAGTGCATTGGTAAATATTATAACAAATTTGTACTTGTCGTAAAGAATAGACTGGCAGCTACAAAATGAGACGCAAATTTTGACAATCGGATAGAAATTGTGGGCACAGTGAACGGTCAAAGCTAGAGATCTACCAAGCCTTTAAATTAAATCGTGAAAACGCCGAATTCGCACGTTTAAGGGGAGAAAAAGCCATTTAAAGTTTTGGTGTTTTTTTTCCTATTTCAACCGTCATAAAAAAAAGTGTATTAGTAAATAATATTACAAATTTGTACTTGTCGTAAAGAATAGACTGACAGCTACAAAATGAGACCAAAATTTTGACAATCGGATAGAAACTGTGGGCACAGTGAACGGTTAAAGCTAGAGATCTACCAAGCCTTTAAATTAAATCGTAAAAATGCCGAATTCGCACGTTTAAGGGGAGAAAAAGCCATTTAAAGTTTTGGTGTTTTTTTTCATATTTCAACCGTCATAAAAAATAGTGTATTGGTAAATAATATTACAAATTTGTACTTGTCGTAAAGAATAGACTGACAGCTACAAAATGAGACCAACATTTTGACAATCGGATAGAAATTGTGGGCACAGTGAACGGTCAAAGCTAGAGATCTACCAAGCCTTTAAATTAAATCGTAAAATTGCCGAATTTGCACGTTTAAGGGGAGAAAAAGCCATTTAAAGTTTTGGTGTTTTTTTTTCTATTTCAACCGTCATAAAAAATAGTGTATTGGTAAATAATATTACAAGTTTAGACTTGTCGTAAAGAATAGACTGGCAGCTACAAAATGAGACCAAAATTTTGACAATCGGATAGAAATTGTGGGCACAGTGAACGGTCAAAGCTAGAGATCTACCAAGCCTTTAAATTAAATCGTAAAAACGCCGAATTCGCACGTTTAAGGGGGAAAAAGCCATTTAAAGTTTTGGTGTTTTTTTTATTATTTCAACCTCCATAAAAAATAGTGTATTTGTAAATAATATTACAAATTTATATAGTAAAGAATAGACTGGCAGCTACAAAATGAGACCAAAATTTTGACAATCGGATAGAAATTGTGTGCACAGTGTACGGTCAAAGCTAGAGATCTACCAAGCCTTTAAATTAAATCTTGAAAACGCGGAACTCACACGTTTAAGGGGAGAAAAAGCCATTTAAAG
The DNA here is from genome assembly GCA_963969285.1 of Odontomyia ornata. Lineage (NCBI taxonomy): Eukaryota > Metazoa > Arthropoda > Insecta > Diptera > Stratiomyidae > Odontomyia > Odontomyia ornata. The sequence goes on from OZ017741.1 coordinate 177,146,966, forward strand.
TTTTGGTGTTATTTTTACCTACTTCAACCGTCATAAAAAATAGTGTATTGGTAAATAATGTTACAAATTTGTACTTGTCGTAAAGAATAGACTGGCAGCTACAAAATGAGACCAACATTTTGACAATCGGATAGAAATTGTGGGCACAGAGAACGGTCAAAGCTAGAGATCTACCAAGCCTTTAAATTAAATCGTAAAAACGCCGAATTCGCACGTTTAATGGGAGAAAAAGCCATTTAAAGTTTTGGTGTTTTTTTTCCTATTTCAACCGTTATAAAAAATAGTGTATTGGTTAATAATACTACAAATTTGGACTTGTCGTAAAAAATAGACTGGCAGCTACAAAATGAGACCAAAATTTTGACAATCGGATAGAAATTGTGGGCACAGTGAACGGTCAAAGCTAGAGATCTACCAAGCCTTTAAATTAAATCGGGAAAACACCGAATTCGCACGTTTAAGGGGAGAAAAAGCCATTTAAAGTTTTGGTGTTTTTTTTCCTATTTCAACCGTCATAAAAAATAGTGAATTGGTAAATAATATTAACAATTTTGTACTTGTTGTAAAGAATAGACTAGCAGCTACAAAATGAGACCAAAATTTTGACAATCGGATAGAAAGTGTAGGCGCAGTGAACGGTCAAAGCTAGAGATCTACCAAGCCTTTAAATTAAATCGTAAAAACGCCGAATTCGCACGCTTAAGGGGAGAAAAAGCCATTTAAAGTTTTTGTGTTTTTTTTCCTATTTCAACCGTCAAAAAAAAAGTGTATTGGTGAATAATAATACAAATTTGTACTTGCCGTAAAGAATAGACTGGCAGCTACAAAATGAGACCAAAACTTTGACAATCGGATAGAAATTATGGGCACAGTGAACAGTCAAAACTAGAGATCTACCAAGATTTTAAATTAAATCGTAAAAACGCCGAATTCGCACGTTTAAGGGGAGAAAAAACCATTTAAAGTTTTGGTGTTTTTTTTTCCTATTTCAACCGTCATAAAAAATAGTGTATTGGTCAATAATATAACAGATTTGTACTTGTCGTAAAGAATAGACTGGCAGCTACAAAATGAGACCAAAATTTTGACAATCGGATAGGAATTGTGGGCACAGTGAACGGTCAAATCTAGAGATCTACCAGGCCTTTAAATTAAATCGTTAAAACGCTGAATTTGCACGCTTAAGGGGAGAAAAAGCCATTTAAAGTTTTGGTGTTTTTTTTCCTATTTCAACCGTCATAAAAGATAGTGTATTGGTAAATAATATTACATATTTGTACTTGTCGTAAAGAATAGACTGGCAGCTACCAAATGAGACCGAAATTTTGACAACCGGATAGAAATTGTGGGCACAGTCAACGGTCAAAGCTAGAGATCTACCAAGCCTTTAAATTAAATCGTAGAAACGCCGAATTCGCACGTTTAAGGGGAGACAAAGCCATTTAAAGTCTTGGTGTTTTTTTTCCTATTTAAACCGTCATAAAAAATAGTGTATTGGTAAATAATATTACAAATTTGTACTTGTCGTTAAAAGAATAGACTGGCAGCTACAAAATGAGACCAAAATTTTGACAATCGGATAGAAATTGTGGGCACAGTGAACGGTCACAGCTAGAGATCTACCAAGCCTTTAAATTAAATCGTAAAAACGCCGAATTCACACGTTAAGGGGAGAAAAAGCCATTTAAAGTTTTGGTGTTTTTTTCCTATTTCAACCGTCATAAAAAATAGTGTATTGGTTAATAATACTACAAATTTGGACTTGTCGTAAAAAATAGACTGGCAGCTACAAAATGAGACCAAAATTTTGACAATCGGATAGAAATTGTGGGCACAGTGAACGGTCAAAGCTAGAGATCTACCAAGCCTTTAAATTAAATCGTAGAAACGCCGAATTCGCACGTTTAAGGGGAGACAAAGCCATTTAAAGTCTTGGTGTTTTTTTTCCTATTTAAACCGTCATAAAAAATAGTGTATTGGTAAATAATATTACAAATTTGTACTTGTCGTTAAAAGAATAGACTGGCAGCTAAAAAATGAGACCAAAATTTTGACAATCGGATAGAAATTGTGGGCACAGTGAACGGTCACAGCTAGAGATCTACCAAGCCTTTAAATTAAATCGGAAAAACACCGAATTCGCACGTTTAAGGGGAGAAAAAGCCATTTAAAGTTTTGGTGTTTTTTTTCCTATTTCAACCGTCATAAAAAATAGTGAATTGGTAAATAATATTAACAATTTTGTACTTGTTGTAAAGAATAGACTAGCAGCTACAAAATGAGACCAAAATTTTGACAATCGGATAGAAAGTGTAGGCGCAGTGAACGGTCAAAGCTAGAGATCTACCAAGCCTTTAAATTAAATCGTAAAAACGCCGAATTCGCACGTTTAAGGGGAGAAAAAGCCATTTAAAGTCTTAGTGTTTTTTTTCCTATTTCAACCGTCATAAAGAATAGTGTATTGGTAAATAATATTACAAATTTGTACTTGTCGTAAAAAATAGACTGGCAGCTACAAAATGAGACCAAAATTTTGACAATCGGATAGAAACTGTGGGCACAGTGAACGGTCAAAGCTAAAGATCTACCAAGCCTTTAAATTAAATCGTAAAAACGCCGAATTCGCACGTTTAAGGGGAGAAAAAGCCATTTAAATTTTGGTGTATTTTTTCCTATTTGAAACGTCATAAAAAATGATGTATTGGTAAATAATATTACAAATTTGTACTTGTCGTAAAGAATAGACTGGCAGCTACAAAATGAGACCAAAATTTTGACAATCGGATAGAAATTGTCGGCACAGTGAACGGTCAAAGCTAGAGATCTACCAAGCCTTTAAATTAAAAAGTAAAAACGCCGAATTCGCACGTTTAAGGGGAGAAATAGCCATTTAAAGTTTTGGTGTTGTTTTTCCTACTTCAACCGTGATACAAAATAGTGTATTGGTAAATAATATTACAAATTTGTACTTGTCGTAAAGAATAGACTGGCAGCTACAAAATGAGACCAAAATTTTGACAATCGGATAGAAATTGTGGGCAAAGTGAACGGTCAAAGCTAGAGATCTACCAAGCCTTTAAATTAAATCGTAAAAACGCCGAATTCGCACGTTTGAGGGGATAAAAAGTCATTTAAAGTTTTGGTGTTTTTTTTCCTATTTCAACCGTCATAAAAAATAGTGTGTTGGTAAATAATATTACAAATTTGTACTTGTCGTAAAGAATAGACTGGCAGCTACAAAATGAGACCAAAATTTTGACAATCGGATAGAAATTGTGGGCACAGTGATCGGTCAAAGCTTGAGATCTACCAAGCCTTTAAATTAAATCCTTAAAAACGCCGAATTTGCACGTTTAAGGGGAGAAAAAGCCATTTAAAGTTTTGGTGTTTTTTTTCCTATTTCAACCGTGATACAAAATAGTGTATTGGTAAATAATATTACAAATTTGTACTTGTCGTAAAGAATAGACTGGCAGTTACAAAATGAGACCAAAATTTTGACAATCGGATAGAAATTGATTGCACAGTAAACGGTCAAAGCTAGAGATCTACCAAGCCTTTAAATTAAATCGTAAAAACGCCGAATTCGCACGTTTAAGGGGAGAAAAAGCCATTTAAAGTTTTGGTGTTTTTTAGGTAAATTTCTCGAGAGAAATTTACCTATTGCGGAGAGCATCATATATATATATATATATATATATATGGGATATAACGAAATTTGTGACCACGATAGAGGTCGCAATTTTGCTTCGATTTTCACCAAATTTTCAGGAAAGGTGTATTGAGTAATTATCTCGGTTAAGTTCGTGAACCAGCTATATCGGCCGGGCAAAAACAAAATGGCGGCCATTTTAGACGAAAAATCGTGATTTCTGTTCTGACCAAAGTATAGCTCCGATTTGGATGAAATTTGGTACAAAGGTTCATTGCTGTATGTGATGAATCTCACAATAAAAAATCCAAAGTCGGTACGGCAGAAACAAAATGGCGGCCGCTCAAAAGTCGAAAAACGTGCAAAATTTTGTTGTTGTAATAGTGGTCAAAGCTTTCAACAGATTTTCATGAAATTTGATAACTTGATAGAAATTATAGGTATCTAAAGAATTACGTGAAAAAATTGGAGGTCAGGTTGCAAAAAACAAAATGGCGGCCAGTTAAAGGGCAAAATTTCAAAGGCTTTTTAAAGTCGCAATTTTGATCCGACATATACGAAATTCGGTTTCAAGATAGACATTATTTAGGCCTACAATCTTTGATATTTTGGTGATCATGTATGAGCAACTTTCAAAATGGCGGCCGTTTAAATATGCGTTTTTTTCAGGTTTTTGTGGCCCTCTAGCGGTCACATTTTCCAGCGGATTTTGATGAAACTTGAGATTATGGATCTTTGTACTATGTTCTTGTATTATGCAGGAAATTATTAAAATTGAATGAAAAATAAAAAAGTCGAAAATTTAAAGCCTAATATTTTTAGCTGCCATTTTCTTTAAAAATTGAATTATTTTGCCCTGTCTAGAGTGAAACTTCTATTTGAACGAGATAGTACATTGATTGATGAGTTCCTAGCATACAAAGATTTAAAATAATCCAAAATAAAATGCATGCATTCAAAATGGCGGCCCCCAAAGGTCAGAAGGCAAGCGCAATTCGCTATTTTAGTGCCAACTGAAATAATGAATATTTTTCATGATAACGTTTTAAATGACTTTACTTGATAGAATTTATAAACCAGACCATTTTTAAGATATTGTAAAAAAATTATAAAATCGCGACTTGTCTGTCTGTCCGTCCGTTTGTTCGTGCGTCAAAACAAGTTTTCTCGCAAACCACATGAGCTAGAATGAGGAAATTTTCTACGTAGGTCAAAAGTGGTGCCTCTTGAAATTTGCAGTGCAAGAAAATATTTTAAGGTATTTTAAGGGGGGTCTCCCCATACAGGGGGGTGGCATACAATTTTTTTTATTTCTGTAGCAGCCAAAATTCTCAACAGATTCCGTTGAAACTTGAAATTATAAGTTATTAACGCAAGTTAATTTAATTTAATTATGCAAATCGAATGACAAATGAAAAAGTCGAAAATTTACAGCTTAATATTTTTAGCAGCCGATTTCAATAAAAATTGAAATGACGGCCCTCATAGTTCAGAAAAAAATTGAAAATGTATATATTAATGGCAACGCAAGTGCAGATTAAACTTTCATGGAAATCTTTTGAAATTAACTATTCGAGCTATTTAAGCCTTTGTGTGGTTACCACTGTGAACTGTGTAAACAGCAAATGCGAGAAGGGCGAAACCGGTATTTATATGTTTACAACAATTTATGATCCGCCGATTTTCAATATGTAATCCATACGTATGCAACTCAATTTAATTAGCAAAATATTTGCGCCCCGATAAAAGGTCTCTAAGAACGAACGTGGCCAGATTTTTTTTATGTTAATAAATACCCATGTGGTACTACGAAAATTGCAGAAAGAAGTTGAGTAGTAGGCAAACCAAATTTTTTTTCGAAGCTTTATGCTACAAACGAGAAATTTACCTTTCCGGCTGGTGCTGCCAACGGGGATTTTTTTTCCTATTTCAACCGTCAAAAAAAAAAGTGTATTGGTGAATAATAATACAAATTTGTACTTGCCGTAAAGAATAGACTGGCAGCTACAAAATGAGACCAAAACTTTGACAATCGGATAGAAATTATGGGCACAGTGAACAGTCAAAACTAGAGATCTACCAAGATTTTAAATTAAATCGTAAAAACGCCGAATTCGCACGTTTAAGGGGAGAAAAAACCATTTAAAGTTTTGGTGTTTTTTTTTCCTATTTCAACCGTCATAAAAAATAGTGTATTGGTCAATAATATAACAGATTTGTACTTGTCGTAAAGAATAGACTGGCAGCTACAAAATGAGACCAAAATTTTGACAATCGGATAGGAATTGTGGGCACAGTGAACGGTCAAAGCTAGAGATCTACCAGGCCTTTAAATTAAATCGTTAAAACGCTGAATTTGCACGCTTAAGGGGAGAAAAAGCCATTTAAAGTTTTGGTGTTTTTTAGGTAAATTTCTCGAGAGAAATTTACCTATTGCGGAGAGCATCATATATATATATATATATATATATGGGATATAACGAAATTTGTGACCACGATAGAGGTCGCAATTTTGCTTCGATTTTCACCAAATTTTCAGGAAAGGTGTATTGAGTAATTATCTCGGTTAAGTTCGTGAACCAGCTATATCGGCCGGGCAAAAACAAAATGGCGGCCATTTTAGACGAAAAATCGTGATTTCTGTTCTGACCAAAGTATAGCTCCGATTTGGATGAAATTTGGTACAAAGGTTCATTGCTGTATGTGATGAATCTCACAATAAAAAATCCAAAGTCGGTACGGCAGAAACAAAATGGCGGCCGCTCAAAAGTCGAAAAACGTGCAAAATTTTGTTGTTGTAATAGTGGTCAAAGCTTTCAACAGATTTTCATGAAATTTGATAACTTGATAGAAATTATAGGTATCTAAAGAATTACGTGAAAAAATTGGAGGTCAGGTTGCAAAAAACAAAATGGCGGCCAGTTAAAGGGCAAAATTTCAAAGGCTTTTTAAAGTCGCAATTTTGATCCGACATATACGAAATTCGGTTTCAAGATAGACATTATTTAGGCCTACAATCTTTGATATTTTGGTGATCATGTATGAGCAACTTTCAAAATGGCGGCCGTTTAAATATGCGTTTTTTTCAGGTTTTTGTGGCCCTCTAGCGGTCACATTTTCCAGCGGATTTTGATGAAACTTGAGATTATGGATCTTTGTACTATGTTCTTGTATTATGCAGGAAATTATTAAAATTGAATGAAAAATAAAAAAGTCGAAAATTTAAAGCCTAATATTTTTAGCTGCCATTTTCTTTAAAAATTGAATTATTTTGCCCTGTCTAGAGTGAAACTTCTATTTGAACGAGATAGTACATTGATTGATGAGTTCCTAGCATACAAAGATTTAAAATAATCCAAAATAAAATGCATGCATTCAAAATGGCGGCCCCCAAAGGTCAGAAGGCAAGCGCAATTCGCTATTTTAGTGCCAACTGAAATAATGAATATTTTTCATGATAACGTTTTAAATGACTTTACTTGATAGAATTTATAAACCAGACCATTTTTAAGATATTGTAAAAAAATTATAAAATCGCGACTTGTCTGTCTGTCCGTCCGTTTGTTCGTGCGTCAAAACAAGTTTTCTCGCAAACCACATGAGCTAGAATGAGGAAATTTTCTACGTAGGTCAAAAGTGGTGCCTCTTGAAATTTGCAGTGCAAGAAAATATTTTAAGGTATTTTAAGGGGGGTCTCCCCATACAGGGGGGTGGCATACAATTTTTTTTATTTCTGTAGCAGCCAAAATTCTCAACAGATTCCGTTGAAACTTGAAATTATAAGTTATTAACGCAAGTTAATTTAATTTAATTATGCAAATCGAATGACAAATGAAAAAGTCGAAAATTTACAGCTTAATATTTTTAGCAGCCGATTTCAATAAAAATTGAAATGACGGCCCTCATAGTTCAGAAAAAAATTGAAAATGTATATATTAATGGCAACGCAAGTGCAGATTAAACTTTCATGGAAATCTTTTGAAATTAACTATTCGAGCTATTTAAGCCTTTGTGTGGTTACCACTGTGAACTGTGTAAACAGCAAATGCGAGAAGGGCGAAACCGGTATTTATATGTTTACAACAATTTATGATCCGCCGATTTTCAATATGTAATCCATACGTATGCAACTCAATTTAATTAGCAAAATATTTGCGCCCCGATAAAAGGTCTCTAAGAACGAACGTGGCCAGATTTTTTTTATGTTAATAAATACCCATGTGGTACTACGAAAATTGCAGAAAGAAGTTGAGTAGTAGGCAAACCAAATTTTTTTTCGAAGCTTTATGCTACAAACGAGAAATTTACCTTTCCGGCTGGTGCTGCCAACGGGGATTTTTTCCTATTTCAACCGTCATAAAAGATAGTGTATTGGTAAATAATATTACATATTTGTACTTGTCGTAAAGAATAGACTGGCAGCTACAAAATGAGACCGAAATTTTGACAACCGGATAGAAATTGTGGGCACAGTCAACGGTCAAAGCTAGAGATCTACCAAGCCTTTAAATTAAATCGTAGAAACGCCGAATTCGCACGTTTAAGGGGAGACAAAGCCATTTAAAGTCTTGGTGTTTTTTTTCCTATTTAAACCGTCATAAAAAATAGTGTATTGGTAAATAATATTACAAATTTGTACTTGTCGTAAAGAATAGACTGGCAGCTACAAAATGGGACCAAAATTTTGACAATCGGATAGAAATTGTGGGCACAGTGAACGGTCACAGCTAGAGATCTACCAAGCCTTTAAATTAAATCGTAAAAACGCCGAATTCACACGTTAAGGGGAGAAAAAGCCATTTAAAGTTTTGGTGTTTTTTTCCTATTTCAACCGTCATAAAAAATAGTGTATTGGTAAATAATATTACAAATTTGTGTTAGTCGTAAAGAATAGACTGGCAGTTACAAAATGAGACCAAAATTTTGACAATCGGATAGAAATTGTGGGCACAGTGAACGGTCAAAGCTAGAGATCTACCAAGCCTTTAAATTAAATCGTAAAAACGCCGAATTCGCACGTTTAAGGGGAGAAAAAGCCATTTAAAGTTTTGGTGTTTTTTTTCCTATTTCAACCGTCATAAAAAATAGTGCATTGGTAAATAATATTACAAATTTGTACTTGTCGTGAAGAATAGACTGGCAGCTACAAAATGAGACCAAAGTTTTGACAATCGGATAGAAATTGTGGGCACAGTGAACGGTCAAAGCTAGAGATCTACCAAACCTTTAAATTAAATCGTAAAAACGCCGAATTCGCACGTTTAAGGGGAGAAAAAGCCATTTAAAGTTTTGGTGTTTTTTTTCTTTTTCAATCGTCATAAAAAAAAGTGTATTAGTAAATAGTATTACAAATTCGTACTTGTCGTTAAAAGAATAGACTGGCAGCTACAAAATGAGACCAACATTTTGACAATCGGATAGAAATTGTAGGCACAGTGAACGGTCAAAGCTAGAGATCTACCAAGCCTTTAAATTAAATCGTAAAAACGCCGAATTCGCACGTTTAAGGGGAGAAAAAGCCATTTAAAGTTTTGGTGTTTTTTTTTCTATTTCAATCGTCATAAAAAAAAGTGTATTAGTAAATAATATTACAAATTCGTACTTGTCGTTAAAAGAATAGACTGGCAGCTACAAAATGAGACCAAAATTTTGACAATCGGATAGAAATTGTGGGCACAGTGAACGGTCAAAGCTAGAGATCTACCAAGCCTTTAAACTAAATCGTAACAACGCCGAATTCGCACGTTTAAGGGGAGAAAAAACCATTTAAAGTTTTGATGCTTTTTTTCCTATTTCAACCGACATAAAAAATAGTGTATTGGTAAATAATATTACAAAATTTGAACATGTCGTAAAGAATAGACTGGCAGCTATAAAATGAGACCAACATTCTGACAATCGGATAGAAATTGTGGGCACAGTGAACGGTCAAAGCTAGAGATCTACCAAGCCTTTAAATTAAATCGTTAAAAACGCCGAATTCGCACGTTTTAGGGGAGAAAAAGCCATTTAAAGTTTTGGTGTTTTTTTTCCTATTTCAACCGTCATAAAAAATAGTGTATTGGTAAATAATATTTTAAATTTGCACTTGTCGTAAAGAAAAGACTGGCAGCTACAAAATGAGACCAAAATTTTGACAATCGGATAGAAATTGTGGGCACAGTGAACGGTCAAAGCTAGAGATCTACCAAGCCTTTAAATTAAATCGTAAAAACGCCGAATTCGCACGTTTTTAGACCAAAATTTTGACAATCGGATAGAAATTGTGGGCACTGTGAACGGTCAAAGCTTGAGATCTACCAAGCCTTTAAATTAAATCGTAAAAACGCCGAATTCGCACGTTTAAGGGGAGAAAAAGCCATTTAAAGTTTTGATGTTTTTTTCCTATTTCAACCGTCATAAAAAATAGTGTATTGGTAAATAATATTACAAATTTGTACTTGTCGTAAAGAATAGACTGGCAGCTACAAAATGAGACCAAAATTTTGACAATCGGATAGAAATTGTGGGCACAGTGAACGGTCAAAGCTAGAGATCTACCAAGCCTTTAAATTAAATCGTAAAATCGCCGAATTCGCACGTTTAAGGGGAAAAAAAGCTATTTAAAATTTCGGTGTTTTTTTTCCTATTTCAACCGTCATAAAAAAAAAGTGTATTGGTAAATAATATTACAAATTGATATTTGTCGTAAAGAATAGACTGGCAGCTACAAAATGAGACCAACATTTTGACAATCGGATAGAAATTGTGGGCACAGTCAACGGTCAAAGCTAGAGATAAACCAAGCCTTTAAATTAAATCGTAAAAACGCCGAATTCGCACGTTTAAGGGGAGAAAAAGCCATTTAAAGTTTTGGTGTTTTTTTTCCTATTTCAATCGTCATAAAAAAAAGTGTATTAGTAAATAATATTACAAAATTTATGCTTGTCGTAAAGAATAGACTGGCAGCTATAAAATGAGACCAACATTTTGACAATCGGATAGAAATTGTGGGCACAATGAACGGTCAAAGCTAGAGATCTACCAAGCCTTTAAATTAAATTGTTAAAAACGCCGAATGCGCACGTTTAAGGGGAGAAAAAGCCAGTAAAAGTTTTGGTGTTTTTTTTCCTATTTCAACCGTCATTAAAAATAGTGTATTGGTAAATAATATTACAAATTTGCACTTGTCGTAAAGAATAGACTGGCAGATACAAAATGAGACCAACATTTTGACAATCGGATAGAAATTGTGGGCACAGTGAACGGTCAAAGCTAGAGATCTACCAAGCCTTTAAATTAAATCGTAAAAACGCCGAATTCGCACGTTTAAGGGGAGAAAAAGCCATTTAAAGTTTTGGTGTTTTTTTTCCTATTTGAATCGTCACAAAAAAAGTGTATTAGTAAATAATATTACAAATTTGTACTTGTCGTTAAAAGAATAGACTGGCAGCTACAAAATGAGGCCAACATTTTGACAATCGGATAGAAATTGTGGGCACAGTCAACGGTCAAAGCTACAAATCTACCAAGCCTTTAAATTAAATCGTAAAAACGCCGAATCCGCACGTTTAAGGGGAGAAAAAGCCATTTCAAGTTTTTGTGTTTTTTTTCCTATTTCAATCGTCATAAAAAGTAGTGTATTGGTAAATATTATTACAAATTTCTACTTGTCGTAAAAAATAGACTGGCAGCTACAAAATGAGACCAAAATTTTGACAATCGGATAGAAATTGTGGGCACAGTGAACGGTCAAAGCTAGAGATCTACCAAGCCTTTAAATTAAATCGTTAATAAGGCCGAATTCGCACGTTTAAGGGGAGAAAAAGCCATATAAATTTTCGTGTTTTTTTTCCTATTTCAACCGTCATAAAAAATAGTGTATTGGTAAATAATATTACATATTTGTACTTGTCGTAAAGAATAGACTGGCAGCTACAAAATGAGACCAAAATTTTGACAATCGGATAGAAATTGTGGGCACAGTGAACAGTCAAAGCTAGAGATCTACCAAGCCTTTAAATTAAATCGTAAAAACGCCGAATTCGCACGTTTAAGGGGAGAAAAAGCCATTTAAAATTTTGGTGTTTTTTTCCTATTTCAACCGTCATAAAAAATAGTGTATTGGTAAATAATATTACAAAATTTGTACTTGTCGTAAAGAATAGACTGGCAGCTACAAAATGAGAACAACATTTAGACAATCGGATAGAAATTGTGGGCACAGTGAACGGTCAAAGCTAGAGATCTACCAAGCCTTTAAATTAAATCGTAAAAACGCCGAATTCGCACGTTTAAGGGGAGAAAAAGCCATTTAAAGTTTTGGTGTTTTTTTTCCTATTTCAACCGTCATAAAAAAAGTGTGTTGGTAAATAATATTACCAATTTGTACTTGTCGTAAAGAATAGACTGGCAGCTACAGAACGGAATCAAAATTTTGACAATCGGATAGAAATTGTGGGCACTGTGAACGGTCAAAGCTTGAGATCTACCAAGCCTTTAAATTAAATCGTAAAAACGCCGAATTCGCACGTTTAAGGGGAGAAAAAGCCATTTAAGTTTTGATAATTTTTTCCTATTTCAACCGTCATAAAAAATAGTGTATTAGTAAATAATATTACAAATTTGTACTTGTCGTAAAGAATAGACTGGCAGCTACAAAATGAGACCAAAATTTTGACAATCGGATAGAAATTGTGGCCACAGTGAACGGTCAAAGCTAGAGATCTACCAAGCCTCTAAATTAAATCGTAAAAACGCCGAATTCGCACGTTTAAGGGGAAAAAAAGCCATTTAAAATTTCGGTGCTTTTTTTCCTATTTCAACCGTCATAAAAAAAAGTGTATTGGTAAATAATATGACAAATTTGTATTTCTCGTAAAGAATAGACTGGCAGCTACAAAATGAGACCAACATTTTGACAATCGGATAGAAATTGTGGCCACAGTCAACGGTCAAAGCTAGAGATCAACCAAGCCTTTAAATTAAATCGTAAAAACGCCGAATTCGCACGTTTAAGGGGAGAAAAAGCCATTTAAAGTTTTGGGGTTTTTTTTCCTATTTCAATCGTCATAAAAAAAAGTGTATTGGTAAATATTATTACAAATTTGTACTTGTCGTAAAAAATAGACTGGCAGCTACAAAATGAGACCAAAATTTTGACAATCGGATAGAAATTGTGGGCACAGTGAACGGTCAAAGCTAGAGATCTACCAAGCCTTTAAATTAAATCGTGAAAACGCCGAATTCGCACGTTTAAGGGGAGAAAAAGCCATTTAAAGTTTTGGTGTTTTTTTTCCTATTTCAACCTTCATAAAAAATAGTGTATTGGTAAATAATATTACAAATTTGTACTTGTCGTAAAGAATAGACTGGCAGCTACAAAATGAGACCAACATTTTGACAATCGGATAGAAATTGTGGGCACAGTGAACGGTCAAAGCTAGAGATCTACCAAGCCTTTAAATTAAATCGTAAAAACAAAAAAGCCATTTAAAGTTTTGGTGTTTTTTTTCCTATTTCAACCGTCATAAAAAATAGTGTATTGGTAAATAATATGACAAATTTGTACTTGTCGTAAAGAATAGACTTGCAGATACAAAATGAGACCAAAATTTTGACAATCGGATAAAAATTGTGGCCACAGTGAACTTTCAAAGCTAGAGATCTACCAAGCTCTTAAATTAAATCGTAAAAACGCCGAATTCGCACGTTTAAGGGGAGAAAAAGCCATTTAAAGTTTTGGTGTTTTTTTTCCTACTTCAACCGTCATAAAAAATAGTGTATTGGTAAATAATATTACAAATTTGTACTTGTCGTGAAGAATAGACTGGCAGCTACAAAATGAGACCAAAATTTTGACAATCGGATAGAAATTGTGGGCACAGTGAACGGTCAAAGCTTGAGATCTACCAAGCCTTTAAATTAAATCGTAAAAACGCCGAATTCGCACTTTTAAGGGGAGACAAAGCCATTTAAAGTTTTGATGTTTTTCTCCTATTTCAACTGTCATAAAAAATAGTGTATTGGTAAATAATATTACAAATTTGTATTTGTCGTAAAGAATAGACTGGCAGCTTCAAAATGAGACCAAAATTTTGACAATCGGATAGAAATTGTGGGCACAGTGAACGGTCAAAGCTAGAGATCTACCAAGCCTTTAAATTAAATCGTAAAAACGCCGAATTCGCACGTTTAAGGGGAGAAAAAGCCATTTAAAGTTTTGGTGTTTTTTTTCCTATTTCAACCGTCATAAAAAATAGTGTATTGGTAAATAATATTACAAATTTGTACTTGTCGTAAAGAATAGACTTGCAGATACAAAATGAGACCAAAATTTTGACAATCGGATAAAAATTGTAGCCACAGTGAACTTTCAAAGCTAGAGATCTACCAAGCCTTTAAATTAAATCGTAAAAACGCCGAATTCGCACGTTTAAGGGGAGAAAAAGCCATTTAAAGTTTTGGTGTTTTTTTTCCTACTTCAACCGTCATAAAAAATAGTGTATTGGTAAATAATATTACAAATTTGTACTTGTCGTGAAGAATAGACTGGCAGCTACAAAATGAGACCAAAATTTTGACAATCGGATAGAAATTATGGGCACAGTGAACGGTCAAAGCTAGAGATCTACCAAGCCTTTCAATAAAATCGTAAAAACGCCGAATTCGCACGTTTAAGGGGAGAAAAAGCCATTTAACGTTTTGGTGTTTTTTTTCCTATTTCAACCGTCATAAAAAAAGTGTGTTGGTAAATAATATTACCAATTTGTACTTGTCGTAAAGAATAGACTGGCAGCTACAGAACGGAACCAAAATTTTGACAATCGGATAGAAATTGTGGGCACTGTGAACGGTCAAAGCTTGAGATCTACCAAGCCTTTAAATTAAATCGTAAAAACGCCGAATTCGCACGTTTAAGGGGAGAAAAAGCCATTTAAGTTTTGATGTTTTTTTCCTATTTCAACCGTCATAAAAAATAGTGTATTAGTAAATAATATTACAAATTTGTACTTGTCGTAAAGAATAGACTGGCAGCTACAAAATGAGACCAAAATTTTGACAATCGGATAGAAATTGTGGCCACAGTGAACGGTCAAAGCTAGAGATCTACCAAGCCTCTAAATTAAATCGTAAAAACGCCGAATTCGCACGTTTAAGGGGAAAAAAAGCCATTTAAAATTTCGGTGCTTTTTTTCCTATTTCAACCGTCATAAAAAATAGTGTATTGGTAAATAATATTACAAATTTGTATTTGTCGTAAAGAATAGACTGGCAGCTACAAAATGAGACCAACATTTTGACAATCGGATAGAAATTGTGGCCACAGTCAACGGTCAAAGCTAGAGATCAACCAAGCCTTTAAATTAAATCGTAAAAACGCCGAATTCGCACGTTTAAGGGGAGAAAAAGCCATTTAAAGTTTTGGTGTTTTTTTTCCTATTTCAATCGTCATAAAAAAAAGTGTATTGGTAAATATTATTACAAATTTGTACTTGTCGTAAAAAATAGACTGGCAGCTACAAAATGAGACCAAAATTTTGACAATCGGATAGAAATTGTGGGCACAGTGAACGGTCAAAGCTAGAGATCTACCAAGCCTTTAAATTAAATCGTGAAAACGCCGAATTCGCACGTTTAAGGGGAGAAAAAGCCATTTAAAGTTTTGGTGTTTTTTTTCCTATTTCAACCTTCATAAAAAATAGTGTATTGGTAAATAATATTAAAAATTTGTACTTGTCGTAAAGAATAGACTGGCAGCTACAAAATGAGACCAAAATTTTGACAATCGGATAGAAATTGTGGGCACAGTGAACGGTCAAAGCTAGAGATCTACCAAGCCTTTAAATTAAATCGTAAAAACAAAAAAGCCATTTAAAGTTTTGGTGTTTTTTTTCCTATTTCAACCGTCATAAAAAATAGTGTATTGGTAAATAATATTACAAATTTGTACTTGTCGTAAAGAATAGACTTGCAGATACAAGATGAGACCAAAATTTTGACAATCGGATAAAAATTGTGGCCACAGTGAACTTTCAAAGCTAGAGATCTACCAAGCTCTTAAATTAAATCGTAAAAACGCCGAATTCGCACGTTTAAGGGGAGAAAAAGCCATTTAAAGTTTTGGTGTTTTTTTTCCTACTTCAACCGTCATAAAAAATAGTGTATTGGTAAATAATATTACAAATTTGTACTTGTCGTGAAGAATAGACTGGCAGTTACAAAATGAGACCAAAATTTTGACAATCGGATAGAAATTGTGGGCACAGTGAACGGTCAAAGCTTGAGATCTACCAAGCCTTTAAATTAAATCGTAAAAACGCCGAATTCGCACTTTTAAGGGGAGAAAAAGCCATTTAAAGTTTTGATGTTTTTCTCCTATTTCAACCGTCATAAAAAATAGTGTATTGGTAAATAATATTACAAATTTGTATTTGTCGTAAAGAATAGACTGGCAGCTACAAAATGAGACCAAAATTTTGACAATCGGATAGAAATTGTGGGCACAGTGAACGGTCAAAGCTAGAGATCTACCAAGCCTTTAAATTAAATCGTAAAAACGCCGAATTCGCACGTTTAAGGGGAGAAAAAGCCATTTAAAGTTTTGGTGTTTTTTTTCCTATTTCAACCGTCATAAAAAATAGTGTATTGGTAAATAATATTACAAATTTGTACTTGTCGTAAAGAATAGACTTGCAGATACAAAATGAGACCAAAATTTTGACAATCGGATAAAAATTGTGGCCACAGTGAACTTTCAAAGCTAGAGATCTACCAAGCCTTTAAATTAAATCGTAAAAACGCCGAATTCGCACGTTTAAGGGGAGAAAAAGCCATTTAAAGTTTTGGTGTTTTTTTTCCTACTTCAACCGTCATAAAAAATAGTGTATTGGTAAATAATATTACAAATTTGTACTTGTCGTGAAGAATAGACTGGCAGCTACAAAATGAGACCAAAATTTTGACAATCGGATAGAAATTGTGGGCACAGTGAACGGTCAAAGCTAGAGATCTACCAAGCCTTTCAATAAAATCGTAAAAACGCCGAATTCGCACGTTTAAGGGGAGAAAAAGCCATTTAACGTTTTGGTGTTTTTTTTCCTATTTCAACCGTCATAAAAAATAGTGTATTGGTAAATAATATTACAAATTTGTACTTGTCGTAAAGAATAGACTGGCAGCTACAAAATGAGACCCAAATTTTGACAATCGGATGGAAATTGTGGGCACAGTGAACGGTCAAAGCTAGAGATCTACCAAGCCTTTAAATTAAATCGTAAAAACGCCGAATTCGCACGTTTAAGGGGAGAAAAAGCCATTTAAAATTTTGGTGTTTTTTTTCCTATTTCAACCGTCTTGAAAAATAGTGTTTGGTCATTAATATTACAAATTTGTACTTGTCGTAAAGAATAGACTGGCAGCTACAAAATGAGACCAAAATTTTGACAATCGGATAGAAATTGTGGGCACAGTGAACGGTCAAAGCTAGAGATCTACCAAACCTTTAAATTAAATCGTAAAAACGCCGAATTTGCACGTTTAAGGGGAGAAAAAGCCATCTAAAGTTTTGGTGTTTTTCTTCCTATTTCAACCGTCATAAAAAATAGTGTATTGGTAAATAATATTACAAATTTGTACCTGTCGTAAAGAATATACTGGCAGCTACAAAATGAGACCAACATTTTGACAATCAGATAGAAATTGTGGGCACAGTGAACGGTCAAAGCTAGAGATCTACCAAGCCTTTAAATTAAATCGTAAAAACGCCGAATTCGCACGTTTAAGGGGAGAAAAAGCCATTTAAAGTTTTGGTGTTTTTTTTCCTACTTCAACCGTCATAAAAAATAGTGTATTGGTAAATAATATTACAAATTTGTACTTGTCGTAAAGAAGAGACTGGCAGCTACAAAATGAGACCAATATTTTGACAATCGGATAGAAATTGTGGGCACAGTGAACGGTCAAAGCTAGAGATCTACAAAGCCTTTAAATTAAATCGTAAAAACGCCGAATTCGCACGTTTAAGGGGAGAAGAAGCCATTTAAAGTTTTGGTGTTTTTTTCCTTTTTCAACCGTCATAAAAAATAGTGTATTGGTAAATAATATTAAAAATTTGTACTTGTCGTAAAGAATAGACTGGCAGCTACAAAATGAGACCAACATTTTGACAATTGGATAGAAATTGTGGGCACAGTGAACGGTCAAAGCTAGAGATCAACCAAGCCTTTAAATTAAATCGTAAAAACACCGAATTCGCACGTTTAAGGGGAGAAAAAGCCATTTAAAGTTTTGGTGTTTTTTTCCTTTTTCAACCGTCATAAAAAATAGTTTATTGGTAAATAATATTACAAACTTGTACTTTTCGTTAAGAATAGACTGGCAGCTACAAAATGAGACCAAAATTTTGACAATCGGATAGAAATTGTGAGCACAGTGAACGGTTAAAGTTAGAGATCTACCAAGCCTTTAAATTAAATCGTAAAAACGCCGAATTCGCACGTTTAAGGGGAGGAAAAGCCATTTAAAGTTTTGGTTTTTTTTTTCCTATTTCAACCGTCATAAAAAATAGTGTATTGGTAAATAATATTACATATTTGTACTTGTCGTAAAGAATAGACTTGCAGCTACAAAATGAGACCAAAATTTTGACAATCAGATAGAAATTGTGGGCACAGTGAACGGTCAATGCTAGAGATCTACCAAGCCTTTAAATTAAATCGTAAAAACGCCGAATTCGCACGTTTAAGGGGAGAAAAAGCCATTTAAAGTTTTGGTGTTTTTCTTCCTATTTCAACCGTCATAAAAAATAGTGTATTGGTAAATAATATTACAAATTTGTACCTGTCGTAAAGAATAGACTGGCAGCTACAAAATGAGACCAAAATTTTGACAATCGGATAGAAATTGTGGGCACAGTGAACGGTCAAAGCTAGAGATCTACCAAGCCTTTAAATTAAATCGTAAAAACGCCGAATTCGCACGTTTAAGGGGAGAAAAAGCCATTTAAAGTTTTGGTGTTTTTTTTCCTATTTCAACCGTCATAAAAAATAGTGTTTTGGTCAATAATATTACAAATTTGTATTTGTCGTAAAGAATAGACTGGCAGCTACAAAATGAGACCAAAATTTTGACAATCGGATAGAAATTGTGGGCACAGTGAACGGTCAAAGCTAGAGATCTACCAAGCCTTTAAATTAAATCGTAAAAACGCCGAATTCGCACGTTTAAGGGGAGAAAAAGCCATTTAAAGTTTTGGTGTTTTTTTCATTTTTCAACCGTCATAAAAAATAGAGTATTGGTAAATAATATTACAAATTTGTACTTGTCGTGAAGAATAGACTGGCAGCTACAAAATGAGACCAACATTTTGACAATTGGATAGAAATTGTGGGCACAGTGAACGGTCAAAGCTAGAGATCTACCAAGCCTTTAAATTAAATCGTAAAAACGCCGAATTCGCACGTTTAAGGGGAGAAAAAGCCATTTAAAGTTTTGGTGTTTTTTTCCTATTTCAACCGTCATAAAAAGTAGTGTATTGGTAAATAATATTACAAACTTGTACCTGTCGTAAAGAATAGACTGGCAGCTACAAAATGAGACCAACATTTTGACAATCGGATAGAAATTGTGGGCACAGTGAACGGTTAAAGTTAGAGATCTACCAAGCCTTTAAATTAAATCTTAAAAACGCCGAATTCGCACGTTTAAGGGGAGAAAAAGCCATTTAAAGTTTTGGTGTTTTTTTTTCCTATTTCAACCGTCATAAAAAGTAGTGTATTGGTAAATAATATTACAAACTTGTACCTGTCGTAAAGAATAGACTGGCAGCTACAAAATGAGACCAACATTTTGACAATCGGATAGAAATTGTGGGCACAGTGAACGGTTAAAGTTAGAGATCTACCAAGCCTTTAAATTAAATCGTAAAAACGCCGAATTCGCACGTTTAAGGGGAGAAAAAGCCATTTAAAGTTTTGGTGTTTTTTTTCCTATTTCAACCGTCATAAAAAATAGTGTATTGGTAAATAATATTACATATTTGTACTTGTCGTAAAGAATAGACTGGCAGCTACGAAATAAGACCAAAATTTTGACAATCGGATAGAAATTGTGGGCACAGTGAACGGTCAAAGCTAGAGATCTACCAAGCCTTTAAATTAAATCGTAAAAACGCCGAATTCGCACGTTTAAGGGGAGAAAAAGCCATTTAAAAGTTTTGGTGTTTTTTTCATTTTTCAACCGTCATAAAAAATAGTGTATTGGTAAATAATATTACAAATTTGTACTTGTCGTGAAGAATAGACTGGCAGCTACAAAATGAGACCAACATTTTGACAATTGGATAGAAATTGTGGGCACAGTGAACGGTCAAAGCTAGAGAGCCTTTAAATTAAATCGTAAAAACGCCGAATTCGCACGTTTAAGGGGAGAAAAAGCCATTTAAAGTTTTGGTGTTTTTTTCCTATTTCAACCGTCATAAAAAGTAGTGTATTGGTAAATAATATTACAAACTTGTACCTGTCGTAAAGAATAGACTGGCAGCTACAAAATGAGACCAACATTTTGACAATCGGATAGAAATTGTGGGCACAGTGAACGGTTAAAGTTAGAGATCTACCAAGCCTTTAAATTAAATCGTAAAAACGCCGAATTCGCACGTTTAAGGGGAGAAAAAGCCATTTAAAGTTTTGGTGTTTTTTTTCCTATTTCAACCGTCATAAAAAATAGTGTATTGGTAAATAATATTACATATTTGTACTTGTCGTAAAGAATAGACTGGCAGCTACGAAATGAGACCAAAATTTTGACAATCGGATAGAAATTGTGGGCACAGTGAACGGTCAAAGCTAGAGATCTACCAAGCCTTTAAATTAAATCGTAAAAACGCCGAATTCGCACGTTTAAGGGGAGAAAAAGCCATTTAAAGTTTTGGTGTTTTTTTCCTATTTCAGCCGTCATAAAAAATAGTGTATTGGTAAATAATATTACAAATTTGTATTTGTCGTAAAGAATAGACTGGCAGCTACAAAATGAGACCAAAATTTTGACAATCGGATAGAAATTGTGAGCACATTGAACGGTCAAGCTAGAAATCTACCAAGCCTTTAAATTAAATCGTAAAAACGCCGAATTCGCACGTTAAAGGGGAGAAAAAGCCATTTAAAGTTTTGGTGTTTTTTTTCCTATTTCAACCGTCATAAAAAATAGTGTATTGGTAAGTAATATTACAAATTTTTATTTGTCGTAAAGAATAGACTGGCAGCTACAAAATGAGACCAAAATTTTGACAATCGGATAAAAATTGTGGCCACAGTGAACGGTCAAAGCTAGAGATCTACCAAGCCTTTAAATTAAATCGTAAAAACGCCGAATTCGCACGTTTAAGGGGAGAAAAAGCCATTTAAAGTTTTGGTGTTTTTTTTCCTATTTCAACCGTCATAGAAAAAAGTGTATTGGTAAATAATATTACAAAATTTGTACTTGTCGTAAAGAATAGACTGGCAGCTACAAAATGAGACCAAAATTTTGACAATCGGATAGAAATTGTGGGCACAGTGAACGGTCAAAGCTAGAGATCTACCAAGCCTTTAAATTAAATCGTAAAAACGCCGAATTCGCACGTTTAAGGGGAGAAAAAGCCATTTAAAATTTTGGTGTTTTTTTTCCTATTTCAACCGTCATAAAAAATAGTGTATTAGTAAATAATATTACAAATTTGTATTTGTCGTAAAGAATAGACTGGCAGCTACAAAATGAGACCCAAATTTTGACAATCGGATGGAAATTGTGGGCACAGTGAACGGTCAAAGCTAGAGATCTACCAAGCCTTTAAATTAAATCGTGAAAACGCCGAAATTGCACGTTTAAGGGGAGAAAAAGCCATTTAAAGTTTTGGTGTTTTTTTTACCTATTTCAACCTCCATAAAAAATAGTGTATTGGTAAATAATATTACAAATTTGTACTTGTCGTAAAGAATAGACTGGCAGCTACAAAATGAGACCAAAATTTTGACAATCGGATAGAAATTGTGGGCACAGTGAACGGTCAAAGCTAGAGAGCTACCAAGCCTTTAAATTAAATCGTAAAAACGCCGAATTCGCACGTTTAAGGGGAGAAAAAGCCATTTAAAGTTTTGGTGTTTTTTTCCTATTTCAACCGTCATAAAAAATAGTGTATTGGTAAATAATATTACAAATTTGTACTTGTCGTAAAGAATAGACTTGCAGATACAAAATGAGACCAAAATTTTGACAATCGGATAGAAATTGTGGGCACAGTGAACTTTCAAAGCTAGAGATCTACCAAGCCTTTAAATTAAATCGTAAAAACGCCGAATTCGCACGTTTAAGGGGAGAAAAAGCCATTTAAAGTTTTGGTGTTTTTTTTTCCTACTTCAACCGTCATAAAAAATAGTGTATTGGTAAATAATATTACAAATTTGTACTTGTCGTGAAGAATAGACTGGCAGCTACAAAATGAGACCAAAATTTTGACAATCGGATAGAAATTGTGGGCACAGTGAACGGTCAAAGCTTGAGATCTACCAAGCCTTTAAATTAAATCTTAAAAACGCCGGATTCGCACGTTTAAGGGGAGAAAAAGCCATTTAAAATTTTGATGTTTTTTTCCTATTTCAACCGTCATAAAAAATAGTGTATTGGGAAATAATATTACAAATTTGTACCTGTCGTAAAGAATAGACTGGCAGCTACAAAATGAGACCAAAATTTTGACAATCGGATAAAAATTGTGGCCACAGTGAACGGTCAATTCTAGAGATCTACCAAGCCTTTAAATTAAATCGTAAAAACGCCGAATTCGCACGTTTAAGGGGAGAAAAAGCCATTTAAAGTTTTGGTGTTTTTTTTCCTATTTCAACCGTCATAAAAAATAGTGTATTGGTAAATAATATTACAAAATTTGTACTTGTCGTAAAGAATAGACTGGCAGCTACAAAATGAGACCAAAATTTTGACAATCGGATAGAAATTGTGGGCACAGTGAACGGTCAAAGCTAGAGATCTACCAAGCCTTTAAATTAAATCGTAAAAATGCCGAATTCGCACGTTTAAGGGGAGAAAAAGCCATTTAACGTTTTGGTGTTTTTTTTCCTATTTCAACCGTCATAAAAAATAGTGTATTGGTAAATAATATTACAAATTTGTACTTGTCGTAAAGAATAGACTGGCAGATACAAAATGAGACCAAAATTTTGACAATCGGATAGAAATTGTGGGCACAGTGAACTTTCAAAGCTAGAGATCTACCAAGCCTTTAAATTAAATCGTAAAAACGCCGAATTCGCACGTTTAAGGGGAGAAAAAGCCATTTAAAGTTTTGGTGTTTTTTTTTCCTACTTCAACCGTCATAAAAAATAGTGTATTGGTAAATAATATTACAAATTTGTACTTGTCGTGAAGAATAGACTGGCAGCTACAAAATGAGACCAAAATTTTGACAATCGGATAGAAATTGTGGGCACAGTGAACGGTCAAAGCTTGAGATCTACCAAGCCTTTAAATTAAATCTTAAAAACGCCGGATTCGCACGTTTAAGGGGAGAAAAAGCCATTTAAAATTTTGATGTTTTTTTCCTATTTCAACCGTCATAAAAAATAGTGTATTGGGAAATAATATTACAAATTTGTACCTGTCGTAAAGAATAGACTGGCAGCTACAAAATGAGACCAAAATTTTGACAATCGGATAAAAATTGTGGCCACAGTGAACGGTCAATTCTAGAGATCTACCAAGCCTTTAAATTAAATCGTAAAAACGCCGAATTCGCACGTTTAAGGGGAGAAAAAGCCATTTAAAGTTTTGGTGTTTTTTTTCCTATTTCAACCGTCATAAAAAATAGTGTATTGGTAAATAATATTACAAAATTTGTACTTGTCGTAAAGAATAGACTGGCAGCTACAAAATGAGACCAAAATTTTGACAATCGGATAGAAATTGTGGGCACAGTGAACGGTCAAAGCTAGAGATCTACCAAGCCTTTAAATTAAATCGTAAAAATGCCGAATTCGCACGTTTAAGGGGAGAAAAAGCCATTTAACGTTTTGGTGTTTTTTTTCCTATTTCAACCGTCATAAAAAATAGTGTATTGGTAAATAATATTACAAATTTGTACTTGTCGTAAAGAATAGACTGGCAGCTACAAAATGAGACCCAAATTTTGACAATCGGATGGAAATTGTGGGCACAGTGAACGATCAAAGCTAGAGACCTACCAAGCCATTAAATTAAATCGTAAAAACGCCGAATTTGCACGTTTAAGGGGAGAAAAAGCCATTTAAAGTTTTGGTGTTTTTTTTCCTATTTCAACCGTTATAAAAAATAGTGTATTGGTAAATAATATTACAAATTTATACTTGTCGTAAAGAATAGACTGGCAGCTACAAAATGAGACCAAAATTTTGACAATCGGATAGAAATTGTGGGCACAGTGAACGGTCAAAGCTAGAGATCTACCAAGCCTTTAAATTAAATCGTAAAAACGCCGAATTCGCACGTTTAAGGGGAGAAAAAGCCATTTAAAGTTTTGGTGTTTTTCTTCCTATTTCAACCGTCATAAAAAATAGTGTATTGGTAAATAATATACAAATTTGTACTTGTCGTAAAGAATAGACTGGCAGCTACAAAATGAGACCCAAATTTTGACAATCGAATGGAAATTGTGGGCACAGTGAACGATCAAAGCTAGAGACCTACCAAGCCATTAAATTAAATCGTAAAAACGCCGAATTTGCACGTTTAAGGGGAGAAAAAGCCATTTAAAGTTTTGGTGTTTTTTTTCCTATTTCAACCGTTATAAAAAATAGTGTATTGGTAAATAATATTACAAATTTATACTTGTCGTAAAGAATAGACTGGCAGCTACAAAATGAGACCAAAATTTTGACAATCGGATAGAAATTGTGGGCACAGTGAACGGTCAAAGCTAGAGATCTACCAAGCCTTTAAATTAAATCGTAAAAACGCCGAATTCGCACGTTTAAGGGGAGAAAAAGCCATTTAAAGTTTTGGTGTTTTTCTTCCTATTTCAACCGTCATAAAAAATAGTGTATTGGTAAATAATATACAAATTTGTACTTGTCGTAAAGAATAGACTGGCAGCTACAAAATGAGACCAAAATTTTGACAATCGGATAGAAATTGTGGGCACAGTGAACGGTCCAAGCTAGAGATCTACCAAGCCTTTAAATTAAATCGTAAAAACGCCGAATTCGCACGTTTAAGGGGAGAAAAAGCCATTTAAAGTTTTGGTGTTTTTCTTCCTATTTCAACCGTCATAAAAAATAGTGTATTGGTAAATAATATTACAAATTTGTACCTGTCGTAAAGAATAGACTGGCAGCTACAAAATGAGACCAACATTTTGACAATCGGATAGAAATTGTGGACACAGTGAACGGTCAAAGCTAGAGATCTACCAAGCCTTTAAATTAAATCGTAAAAACGCCGAATTCGCACGTTTAAGGGGAGAAAAAGCCATTTAAAGTTTTGGTGTTTTTTTTTCCTATTTCAACCGTCACAAAAAATAGTGTATTGGTAAATAATATTACAAAATTTGTACTTGTCGTAAAGAATAGACTGGCAGCTACAAAATGAGACCAAAATTTTGACAATCGGATAGAAATTGTGGGCACAGTGAACGGTCCAAGCTAGAGATCTACCAAGCCTTTAAATTAAATCGTAAAAACGCCGAATTCGCACGTTTAAGGGGAGAAAAAGCCATTTAAAGTTTTGGTGTTTTTTTCCTTTTTCAACCGTCATGAAAAATAGTGTATTGGTAAATAATATTACAAATTTGTACTTGTCGTAAAGAATAGACTGGCAGCTACAAAATGAGACCAACATTTTGACAATTGGATGGAAATTGTGGGCACAGTGAACGGTCAAAGCTAGAGATCTACCAAGCCTTTAAATTAAATCGTAAAAACGCCGAATTCGCACGTTTAAGGGGAGAAAAAGCCATTTAAAAGTTTTGGTGTTTTTTTCCTATTTCAACCGTCATAAAAAATAGTGTATTGGTAAATAATATTACAAATTTGTACCTGTCGTAAAGAATAGACTGGCAGCTACAAAATGAGACCAACATTTTGACAATCGGATAGAAATTGTGGGCACAGTGAACGGTCAAAGCTAGAGATCTACCAAGCCTTTAAATTAAATCGTAAAAACGCCGAATTCGCACGTTTAAGGGGGGAAAAGGCCATTTAAAGTTTTGGTGTTTTTTTTCCTATTTCAACCGTCATAAAAAATAGTGTATTGGTAAATAATATTACAAATTTGTACTTGTCGTAAAAAATAGACTGGCAGCTACAAAATGAGACCAACATTTTGACAATCGGATAGAAATTGTGGGCACAGTGGACGGTCAAAGCTAGAGATCTACCAAGCCTTTAAATTAAATCGTAAAAACGCCGAATTCGCACGTTTAAGGGGAGAAAAAGCCATTTAAAGTTTTGGTGTTTTTTTTCCTATTTCAACCGTCATAAAAAATAGTGTATTGGTAAATATAATTACAAATTTGTACTTGTCGTAAAGAATAGACTGGCAGCTACAAAATGAGACCAAAATTTTGACAATTGGATGGAAATTGTGGGCACAGTGAACGGTCAAAGCTAGAGATCTACCAAGCCTTTAAATTAAATCGTAAAAACGCCGAATTCGCACGTTTAAGGGGAGAAAAAGCCATTTAAAGTTTTGGTGTTTTTTTTCCTATTTCAACCGTCATGAAAAATAGTGTTTGGTCATTAATATTACAAATTTGTACTTGTCGTAAAGAATAGACTGGCAGCTACAAAATGAGACCAAAATTTTGACAATCGGATAGAAATTGTGGGCACAGTGAACGGTCAAAGCTAGAGATCTACCAAGCCTTTAAATTAAATCGTAAAAACGCCGAATTCGCACGTTTAAGGGGAGAAAAAGCCATTTAAAGTTTTGGTGTTTTTCTTCCTATTTCAACCGTCATAAAAAATAGTGTATTGGTAAATAATATTACAAATTTGTACTTGTCGTAAAGAATAGACTGGCAGCTACAAAATGAGACCAAAATTTTGACAATCGGATAGAAATTGTGGGCACAGTGAACGGTCAAAGCTAAAGATCTACCAAGCCTTTAAATTAAATCGTTAAAACGCCGAATTCGCACGTTTAAGGGGAGAAAAAGCCATTTAAAGTTTTGGTGTTTTTTTCCTATTTCAACCGTCATAAAAAATAGTGTATTGGTAAGTAATATTACAAATTTGTATTTGTCGTAAAGAATATACTGGCAGCTACAAAATGAGACCAAAATTTTGACAATCGGATAAAAATTTTGGCCACAGTGAACGGTCAAAGCTAGAGATCTACCAAGCCTTTAAAATAAATCGTAAAAACGCCGAATTCGCACGTTTAAGGGGAGAAAAAGCCATTTAAAGTTTTGGTGTTTTTTTTTCCTATTTCAACCGTCATCAAAAATAGTGTATTCGTAAATAATATTACAAAATTTGTACTTGTCGTAAAGAATAGACTGGCAGCTACAAAATGAGACCAAAATTTTGACAATCGGATAGAAATTGTGGGCACAGTGAACGGTCAAAGCTAGAGATCTACCAAGCCTTTAAATTAAATCGTAAAAACGCCGAATTCGCACGTTTAAGGGGAGAAAAAGCCATTTAAAGTTTTGGTGTTTTTTTTCCTATTTCAACCGTCATAAAAAATAGTGTTTTGGTAAATAACAGTACAAATTTGTACTTGTCGTAAAGAATAGACTGGCAGCTTTAAAATGAGACCTAAATTTTGACAATCGGATAGAAATTGTGGGCACAGTGAACGGTCAAAGCTAGAGATCTACCAAGCCTTTAAATTAAATCGTAAAAACGCCGAATTCGCACGTTTAAGGGGAGAAAAAGCCATTTAAAGTTTTGGTGTTTTTTTTCCTATTTCAACCGTCATAAAAAATAGTGTATTGGTCAATAATATTAATAATTTGTACTTGTCGTAAAGAATAGACTTGCAGATACAAAATGAGACCAAAATTTTGACAATCGGATAGAAATTGTGGGCAAAGTGAACTTTAAAAGCTAGAGATCTACCAAGCCTTTAAATTAAATCGTAAAAACGCCGAATTCGCACGTTTAAGGGAAGAAAAAGCCATTTAAAGTTTTGGTGTTTTTTTTCCTACTTCAACCGTCATAAAAAATATTGTATTGGTAAACAATATTACAAATTTGTACTTGTCGTGAAGAATAGACTGGCAGCTACAAAATGAGACCAACATTTTGACAATCGGATAGAAATTGTGGGCACAGTGGACGGTCAAAGCTAGAGATCTACCAAGCCTTTAAATTAAATCGTAAAAACGCCGAATTCGCACGTTTAAGGGGAGAAAAAGCCATTTAAAATTTTGATGTTTTTTTCCTATTTCAACCGTCATAAAAAATAGTGTATTGGTAAATAATATTACAAATTTGTATTTGTCGTAAAGAATAGACTGGCAGCTACAAAATGAGACCGAAATTTTGACAATCGGATAGAAATTGTGGGCACAGTGAACGGTCAAAGCTAGAGATCTACCAAGCCTTTAAATTAAATCGTAAAAACGCCGAATTCGCACGTTTAAGGGGAGAAAAAGCCATTTAAAGTTTTGGTGTTTTTTTTCCTATTTCAACCGTCATAAAAAATAGTGTATTGGTAAATCATATTACAAAATTTGTACTTGTCGTAAAGAATAGACTGGCAGCTACAAAATGAGACCAAAATTTTGACAATCGGATAGAAATTGTGGGCACAGTGAACGGTCAAAGCTAGAGATCTACCAAGCCTTTAAATTAAATCGTAAAAACGCCGAATTCGCACGTTTAAGGGGAGAAAAAGCCATTTAAAGTTTTGGTGTTTTTCTTCCTATTTCAACCGTCATAAAAAATAGTGTATTGGTAAATAATATTACAAATTTGTACCTGTCGTAAAGAATAGACTGGCAGCTACAAAATGAGACCAACATTTTGACAATCGGATAGAAATTGTGGACACAGTGAACGGTCAAAGCTAGAGATCTACCAAGCCTTTAAATTAAATCGTAAAAACGCCGAATTCGCACGTTTAAGGGGAGAAAAAGCCAGTTAAAATTTTGGTGTTTTTTTCCTATTTCAACCGTCATAAAAAATAGTGTATTGGTAAATAATATTACAAATTTGTACTTGTCGTAAAGAATAGACTGGCAGCTACAAAATGAGACCAAAATTTTGACAATCGGATAGGAATTGTGGGCACAGTGAACGGTCCAAGCTAGAGATCTACCAAGCCTTTAAATTAAATCGTAAAAACGCCGAATTCGCACGTTTAAGGGGAGAAAAAGCCATTTAAAGTTTTGGTGTTTTTCTTCCTATTTCAACCGTCATAAAAAATAGTGTATTGGTAAATAATATTACAAATTTGTACCTGTCGTAAAGAATAGACTGGCAGCTACAAAATGAGACCAACATTTTGACAATCGGATAGAAATTGTGGACACAGTCAACGGTCAAAGCTAGAGATCTACCAAGCCTTTAAATTAAATCGTAAAAACGCCGAATTCGCACGTTTAAGGGGAGAAAAAGCCATTTAAAGTTTTGGTGTTTTTTTTCCTACCTCAACCGTCATAAAAAATAGTGTATTGGTAAATAATATTAAAAATTTGTACTTGTCGTAAAGAATAGACTGGCAGCTACAAAATGAGACCAAAATTTTGACAATCGGATAGAAATTGTGGAAACAGTGAACGGTCCAAGCTAGAGATCTACCAAGCCTTTAAATTAAATCGTAAAAACGCCGAATTCGCACGTTTAAGGGGAGAAAAAGCCATTTAAAGTTTTCGTGTTTTTTTCCTTTTTCAACCGTCATAAAAAATAGTGTATTGGTAAATAATATTACAAATTTGTACTTGTCGTAAAGAATAGACTGGCAGCTACAAAATGAGACCAACATTTTGACAATTGGATAGAAATTGTGGGCACAGTGAACGGTCAAAGCTAGAGATCTACCAAGCCTTTAAATTAAATCGTAAAAACGCCGAATTCGCACGTTTAAGGGGAGAAAAAGCCATTTGAAGTTTTGGTGTTTTTTTCCTTTTTCAACCGTCATAAAAAATAGTGTATTGGTAAAAAATATTACAAATTTGTACCTGTCGTAAAGAATAGACTGGCAGCTACAAAATGAGACCAAAATTTTGACAATCGGATAGAAATTGTGGGCACAGTGAACGGTTAAAGTTAGAGATCTACCAAGCCTTTAAATTAAATCGTTAAAACGCCGAATTCGCACGTTTAAGGGGAGAAAAAGCCATTTAAAGTTTTGGTATTATTTTTCCTATTTCAACCGTCATAAAAAATAGTGTATTGGTAAATAATATTACATATTTGTACTTGTCGTAAAGAATAGACTGGCAGCTACGAAATGAGACCAAAATTTTGACAATCGGATAGAAATTGTGGGCACAGTGAACAGTCAACGCTAGAGATCTACCAAGCCTTTAAATTAAATCGTAAAAACGCCGAATTCGCACGTTTAAGGGGAGAAAAGGCCATTTAAAGTTTTGGTGTTTTTTTTCCTATTTCAACCGTCATAAAAAATAGTGTATTGGTAAATAATATTACAAATTTGTATTTGTCGTAAAGAATGAACTGGCAGCTACAAAATGAGACCAAAATTTTGACAATCGGATAGAAATTGTAGGCACAGTGAACGGTCAAAGCTAGAGATCTACCAAGCCTTTAAATTAAATCGTAAAAACGCCGAATTCGCACGTTTAAGGGGAGAAAAAGCCATTTAAAGTTTTGGTGTTTTTTTTCCTATTTCAACCGTCATAAAAAGTAGTGTATTGGTAAGTAATATTACAAATTTGTATTTGTCGTAAAGAATAGACTGGCAGCTACAAAATGAGACCAAAATTTTGACAATCAGATAGAAATTGTGGGCACAGTGAACGGTCAAAGCTAGAGATCTACCAAGCCTTTAAATTAAATCGTAAAAACGCCGAATTCGCACGTTTAAGGGGAGAAAAAGCCATTTAAAGGTTTGGTGTGTTTTTTCCTATTTCAACCGTCATAAAAAATAGTGTATCGGTAAATAATATTACAAATTTGTACTTGTCGTAAAGAATAGACTGGCAGCTACGAAATGAGACCAAAATTTTGACAACCGGATAGAAATTGTGGGCACAGTGAACGGTCAATGCTAGAGATCTACCAAGCCTTTAAATTAAATCGTAAAAACGCCGAATTCGCACGTTTAAGGGGAGAAAAGGCCATTTAAAGTTTTGGTGTTTTTTTTCCTATTTCAACCGTCATAAAAAATAGTGTATTGGTAAATAATATTACAAATTTGTACTTGTCGTAAAGAATAGACTGGCAGCTACAAAACGAGACCAAAATTTTGACAATCGGATAGAAATTGTGGGCACAGTGAACGGTCAAAGCTAGAGATCTACGCCGAATTCGCACGTTTAAGGGGAGGAAAAGCCATTTAAAGTTTTGGTGTTTTTTTTTCCTATTTCAACCGTCATAAAAAATAGTGTATTGGTAAATAATATTACAAATTTGTATTTGTCGTAAAGAATAGACTGGCAGCTACAAAATGAGACCAAAATTTTAACAATCGGATAGAAATTGTGGGCACAGTGAACGGTCAAAGCTAGAGATCTAACAAGCCTATAAATTAAATCGTAAAAACGCCGAATTCGCACGTTTAAGGGGAGAAAAAGCAAAAAAAAGTTTTGGTGTTTTTTTTCCTATTTCAACCGTCATAAAAAATAGTGTATTGGTAAATAATATTACAAAATTTTGACAATCGGATAGAAACTGTGGGCACAGTGAACGGTCAAAGCTAAAGATCTACCAAGCCTTTAAATTAAATCGTAAAAACGCCGAATTCGCACGTTTAAGGGGAGAAAAAGCCATTTAAATTTTGGTGTATTTTTTCCTATTTGAAACGTCATAAAAAATGATGTATTGGTAAATAATATTACAAATTTGTACTTGTCGTAAAGAATAGACTGGCAGCTACAAAATGAGACCAAAATTTTGACAATCGGATAGAAATTGTCGGCACAGTGAACGGTCAAAGCTAGAGATCTACCAAGCCTTTAAATTAAAAAGTAAAAACGCCGAATTCGCACGTTTAAGGGGAGAAATAGCCATTTAAAGTTTTGGTGTTGTTTTTCCTACTTCAACCGTGATACAAAATAGTGTATTGGTAAATAATATTACAAATTTGTACTTGTCGTAAAGAATAGACTGGCAGCTACAAAATGAGACCAAAATTTTGACAATCGGATAGAAATTGTGGGCACAGTGATCGGTCAAAGCTTGAGATCTACCAAGCCTTTAAATTAAAGCCTTAAAAACGCCGAATTTGCACGTTTAAGTGGAGAAAAAGCCATTTAAAGTTTTGGTGTTTTTTTTCCTATTTCAACCGTCATAAAAAATAGTGTATTGGTTAATAATATTACAAATTTGTACTTGTCGTAAAGAATAGACTGGCAGCTACAAAATGAGACCAACATTTTGACAATCAGATAGAAATTGTGGGCACAGTGAACGGTCAAAGCTAGAGATCTACCAAGCCTTTAAATTAAATCGTAAAAACGCCGAATTCGCACGTTTAAGGGGAGAAAAAGCCATTTAAAGTTTTGATGTTTTTTTTCCTATTTCAACCGTCATAAAAAATAGTGTATTGGTAAATAATATTACAAGTTTGTACTTGTCGTAAAAAATAGACTGGCAGCTACAAAATGAGACCAAAATTTTGACAATCGGATAGAAATTATGGGCACAGTGAACGGTCAAAGCTAAAGATCTACCAAGCCTTTAAATAAAATCGTGAAAACGCCGAATTCGCACGTTTAAGGGGAGAAAAAGCCATTTAAAGTTTTGGTGTTTTTTTTCCTATTTCAACCGTCGTAAAAAGTAGTGTATTGGTAAATAATATTACAAATTTGTACTTGTCGTAAAGAATAGACTGGCAGCTACAAAATGAGACCAAAATTTTGACAATCGGATAGAAATTGTGGGCACAGTGAACGGTCAAAGCTAGAGATCTACCGAGCCTTTAAATTAAATCGTAAAAACGCCGAATTCGCACGTTTAAGGGGAGGAAAAGCCATTTAAAGTTTTGGTGTTTTTTTTCCTATTTCAACCGTCATAAAAAATAGTGTATTGGTAAATATAATTAAAAATTTGTACTTTCCGTAAAGATTAGACTGGCAGCTACAAAATGAGACCAAAATTTTGACAATCGGATAATAATTGTGGGCACAGTGAACGGTCAAAGCTAGAGATCTACCAAGCCTTTAAATTAAATCGTAAAAACGCCGAATTCGCACGTTTAAGGGGAGAAAAAGCCATTTAAGGTTTTGGTGTTTTTTTCCTATTTCAACCGTCATAAAAAATAGTGTATTGGTAAATAATATTACAAATTTGTACTTGTCGTAAAGAATAGACTGGCAGCTACAAAATGAGACTAACATTTTGACAATCGGATAGAAATTGTGGGCACAGTGAACGGTCAAAGCTAGAGATCTACCAAGCCTTTAAATTAAATCGGAAAAACACCGAATTCGCACGTTTAAGGGGAGAAAAAGCCATTTAAAGTTTTGGTGTTTTTTTTCCTATTTCAACCGTCATAAAAAATAGTGTATTGGTAAATAATATTGCAAATTTGTACTTGTCGTAAAGAATAGACTGGCAGCTACAAAATGAGAACAACATTTTGACAATCGGATAGAAATTGTGGGCACAGTGAACGGTCAAAGCTAGAGATCTACCAAGCCTTTAAATTAAATCGTAAAAACGCCGGATTCGCACGTTTAAGGGGAGAAAAAGCCATTTAAAGTTTTTGTGTGTTTCTTCCTATCTCAGTCGTCATAAAAAGTAGTGTACTGGTAAATATTATTCCAAGTTTCTCTTTGTCTTAAAGAATAGACTGGCAGCTACAAAATGAGACCAAAATTTTGACAATCGGATAGAAATTGTGGGCACAGTGAACGGTCAAAGCTAGAGATCTACCAAGCCTTTAAATTAAATCGTAAAAACCCCGAATTCGCACGTTTAAGGGGGAAAAAGCCATTTAAAGTTTTGGTGTTTTTTTTCCTATTTCAACCGTCATAAAAAATAGTGTATTGGTAAATAATATTACAAATTTGTACTTGTCGTAAAGAATAGACTGGCAGCTACAAAATGAGACCAACATTTTGACAATCGGATAGAAATTGTGGGCACAGTGAACGGTCAAAGCTAGAGATCTACCAAGCCTTTAAATTAAATCGTAAAAACGCCGAATTCGCACGTTTAAGGGGAGAAAAAGCCATTTAAAGTTTTAGTGTTTTTTTTCCTATTTCAACCGTCATAAAGAATAGTGTATTGGTAAATAATATTACAAATTTGTACTTGTCGTAAAAAATAGACTGGCAGCTACAAAATGAGACCAAAATTTTGACAATCGGATAGAAACTGTGGGCACAGTGAACGGTCAAAGCTAAAGATCTACCAAGCCTTTAAATTAAATCGTAAAAACGCCGAATTCGCACGTTTAAGGGGAGAAAAAGCCATTTAAATTTTGGTGTATTTTTTCCTATTTGAAACGTCATAAAAAATGATGTATTGGTAAATAATATTACAAATTTGTACTTGTCGTAAAGAATAGACTGGCAGCTACAAAATGAGACCAAAATTTTGACAATCGGATAGAAATTGTCGGCACAGTGAACGGTCAAAGCTAGAGATCTACCAAGCCTTTAAATTAAAAAGTAAAAACGCCGAATTCGCACGTTTAAGGGGAGAAATAGCCATTTAAAGTTTTGGTGTTGTTTTTCCTACTTCAACCGTGATACAAAATAGTGTATTGGTAAATAATATTACAAATTTGTACTTGTCGTAAAGAATAGACTGGCAGCTACAAAATGAGACCAAAATTTTGACAATCGGATAGAAATTGTGGGCAAAGTGAACGGTCAAAGCTAGAGATCTACCAAGCCTTTAAATTAAATCGTAAAAACGCCGAATTCGCACGTTTGAGGGGATAAAAAGTCATTTAAAGTTTTGGTGTTTTTTTTCCTATTTCAACCGTCATAAAAAATAGTGTGTTGGTAAATAATATTACAAATTTGTACTTGTCGTAAAGAATAGACTGGCAGCTACAAAATGAGACCAAAATTTTGACAATCGGATAGAAATTGTGGGCACAGTGATCGGTCAAAGCTTGAGATCTACCAAGCCTTTAAATTAAATCCTTAAAAACGCCGAATTTGCACGTTTAAGGGGAGAAAAAGCCATTTAAAGTTTTGGTGTTTTTTTTCCTATTTCAACCGTGATACAAAATAGTGTATTGGTAAATAATATTACAAATTTGTACTTGTCGTAAAGAATAGACTGGCAGTTACAAAATGAGACCAAAATTTTGACAATCGGATAGAAATTGATTGCACAGTAAACGGTCAAAGCTAGAGATCTACCAAGCCTTTAAATTAAATCGTAAAAACGCCGAATTCGCACGTTTAAGGGGAGAAAAAGCCATTTAAAGTTTTGGTGTTTTTTAGGTAAATTTCTCGAGAGAAATTTACCTATTGCGGAGAGCATCATATATATATATATATATATATATATGGGATATAACGAAATTTGTGACCACGATAGAGGTCGCAATTTTGCTTCGATTTTCACCAAATTTTCAGGAAAGGTGTATTGAGTAATTATCTCGGTTAAGTTCGTGAACCAGCTATATCGGCCGGGCAAAAACAAAATGGCGGCCATTTTAGACGAAAAATCGTGATTTCTGTTCTGACCAAAGTATAGCTCCGATTTGGATGAAATTTGGTACAAAGGTTCATTGCTGTATGTGATGAATCTCACAATAAAAAATCCAAAGTCGGTACGGCAGAAACAAAATGGCGGCCGCTCAAAAGTCGAAAAACGTGCAAAATTTTGTTGTTGTAATAGTGGTCAAAGCTTTCAACAGATTTTCATGAAATTTGATAACTTGATAGAAATTATAGGTATCTAAAGAATTACGTGAAAAAATTGGAGGTCAGGTTGCAAAAAACAAAATGGCGGCCAGTTAAAGGGCAAAATTTCAAAGGCTTTTTAAAGTCGCAATTTTGATCCGACATATACGAAATTCGGTTTCAAGATAGACATTATTTAGGCCTACAATCTTTGATATTTTGGTGATCATGTATGAGCAACTTTCAAAATGGCGGCCGTTTAAATATGCGTTTTTTTCAGGTTTTTGTGGCCCTCTAGCGGTCACATTTTCCAGCGGATTTTGATGAAACTTGAGATTATGGATCTTTGTACTATGTTCTTGTATTATGCAGGAAATTATTAAAATTGAATGAAAAATAAAAAAGTCGAAAATTTAAAGCCTAATATTTTTAGCTGCCATTTTCTTTAAAAATTGAATTATTTTGCCCTGTCTAGAGTGAAACTTCTATTTGAACGAGATAGTACATTGATTGATGAGTTCCTAGCATACAAAGATTTAAAATAATCCAAAATAAAATGCATGCATTCAAAATGGCGGCCCCCAAAGGTCAGAAGGCAAGCGCAATTCGCTATTTTAGTGCCAACTGAAATAATGAATATTTTTCATGATAACGTTTTAAATGACTTTACTTGATAGAATTTATAAACCAGACCATTTTTAAGATATTGTAAAAAAATTATAAAATCGCGACTTGTCTGTCTGTCCGTCCGTTTGTTCGTGCGTCAAAACAAGTTTTCTCGCAAACCACATGAGCTAGAATGAGGAAATTTTCTACGTAGGTCAAAAGTGGTGCCTCTTGAAATTTGCAGTGCAAGAAAATATTTTAAGGTATTTTAAGGGGGGTCTCCCCATACAGGGGGGTGGCATACAATTTTTTTTATTTCTGTAGCAGCCAAAATTCTCAACAGATTCCGTTGAAACTTGAAATTATAAGTTATTAACGCAAGTTAATTTAATTTAATTATGCAAATCGAATGACAAATGAAAAAGTCGAAAATTTACAGCTTAATATTTTTAGCAGCCGATTTCAATAAAAATTGAAATGACGGCCCTCATAGTTCAGAAAAAAATTGAAAATGTATATATTAATGGCAACGCAAGTGCAGATTAAACTTTCATGGAAATCTTTTGAAATTAACTATTCGAGCTATTTAAGCCTTTGTGTGGTTACCACTGTGAACTGTGTAAACAGCAAATGCGAGAAGGGCGAAACCGGTATTTATATGTTTACAACAATTTATGATCCGCCGATTTTCAATATGTAATCCATACGTATGCAACTCAATTTAATTAGCAAAATATTTGCGCCCCGATAAAAGGTCTCTAAGAACGAACGTGGCCAGATTTTTTTTATGTTAATAAATACCCATGTGGTACTACGAAAATTGCAGAAAGAAGTTGAGTAGTAGGCAAACCAAATTTTTTTTCGAAGCTTTATGCTACATACGAGAAATTTACCTTTCCGGCTGGTGCTGCCAACGGGGATTTTTTCCTATTTCAACCGTCATAAAAAATAGTGTATTGGTAAATAATATTACAAATTTGTACTTGTCGTAAAGAGTAGACTGGCAGTTATAAAATGAGACCAAAATTTTGACAATCGGATAGAAATTGTGGGCACAGTGAACGGTCAAAGCTAGAGATCTACCAAGCCTTTAAATTAAATCGTAAAAACGCCGAATTCGCACGTTTAAGGTGAGAAAAAGTCATTTAAAGTTTTGGTGTTTTTTTTTCCTATTTCAACCGTCATAAAAAATAGTGTATTGGTAAATAATATT
Organism: Odontomyia ornata; assembly: GCA_963969285.1. NCBI lineage: Eukaryota > Metazoa > Arthropoda > Insecta > Diptera > Stratiomyidae > Odontomyia > Odontomyia ornata. The sequence goes on from OZ017741.1 coordinate 177,184,385, forward strand.
ACAAATTTGTACTTGTCGTTAAGAATAGACTGGCAGCTACAAAATGAGACCAAAATTTTGACAATCGGATAGAAATTGTGGGCACAGTGAACGGTCAAAGCTAGAGATCTACCAAGCCTTTAAATTAAATCGTAAAAACGCCGAATTCGCACGTTTAAGGGGAGAAAAAGCCATTTAAAGTTTCGGTGTTTTTTTTCCTATTTCAACCGTCATAAAAAATAGTGTATTGGTAAATAATATTACAAATTTGAACTTGTCGTAAAGAATAGACTGGCAGCTACAAAATGAGACCAAAATTTTGACAATCGGATAGAAATTGTGGGCACAGTGAACGATCAAAGCTAGAGATCTACCAAGCCTTTAAATTAAATCGTAAAAACGCCGAATTCGCACGTTTAAGGGGAGAAAAAGCCATTTAAAGTTTTGGTGTTTTTTTTCCTATTTCAACCGTCATAAAAAATAGTGTGTTGGTAAATAATATTACAAATTTGTACTTGTCGTAAAGAATAGACTGGCAGCTACAAAATGAGACCAAAATTTTGACAATCGGATAAAAATTGTGGGCACAGTGAACGGTCAAAGCTAGAGATCTACCAAGCCTTTAAATTAAATCGTAAAAACGCCGAATTCGCACGTTTAAGGGGAGAAAAAGCCATTTAAAGTTTTTGTGTTTTTCTTCCTATTTCAATCGTCATAAAAAGTTGTGTATTGGTAAGTAATATTACAAATTTGTATTTGTCGTAAAGAATAGACTGGCAGCTACAAAATGAGACCAAAATTTTGACAATCGGATAGAAATTGTGGGCACAGTGAACGGTCAAAGCTAGAGATCTACCAAGCCTTTAAATTAAATTGTGAAAACGCCGATTCGCACGTTTAAGGGGAGAAAAAGCCATTTAAAGTTTTGGTGTTTTTTTTCCTATTTCAACCGTGATAAAAAATAGTGTATTGGTAAATAATATTACAAATTTGTACTTGTCGTAAAGAATAGACTGGCAGCTACAAAATGAAACCAACATTTTGACAATCGGATAGAAATTGTGGGCAAAGTGAACGGTCAAAGCTAGAGATCTACCAAGCCTTTAAATTAAATCGGAAAAACGCCGAATTCACACGTTTGAGGGGATAAAAAGCCATTTAAAGTTTTGGTGTTTTTTTTCCTATTTCAACCGTCATAAAAAATAGTGTGTTGGTAAATAATATTACAAATTTGTACTTGTCGTAAAAAATAGACTGGCAGCTACAAAATGAGACCAAAATTTTGACAATCGGATAGAAATTGTGGGCACAGTGATCGGTCAAAGCTTGAGATCTACCAAGCCTTTAAATTAAATCGTAAAAACGCCGAATTCGCACGTTTAAGGGGAGAAAAAGCCATCTAAAGTTTTGGTGCTTTTTCCTATTTCAACCGTCATAAAATATAGTGTATTGGTAAATAATATTACAAATTTGTACTTGTCGTAAAGAATAGACTGGCAGCTATAAAATGAGACCAAAATTTTGACAATCGGATAGAAATTGTGGGCACAGTGAACGGTCAAAGCTAGAGATCTACCAAGCCTTTAAATTAAATCGTGAAAACGCCAAATTCGCACGTTTAAGGGGAGAAAAAGCCATTTAAATTTTGGTGTTTTTTTTTCCTATTTCAACCGTCATAAAAAATAGTGTATTGGTAAATAATATTACAAATTTGTATTTGTCGTGAAGAATAGACTGGCAGCTACAAAATGAGACCAACATTTTGACAATCGGATAGAAATTGTGAGCACAGTGAATGGTCAAAGCTAAAGATCTACCAAGCCTTTAAATTAAATCGTAAAAACGCCAAATTCGCACGTTTAAGGGGAGAAAAAGCCATTTCAAGTTTTGGTCTTTTTTTCCTATTTCAACCGTCATAAAAAATAGTGTATTGGTAAATAATATTACAAATTTGTATTTGTCGTGAAGAATAGACTGGCAGCTACAAAATGAGACCAAAATTTTGACAATTGGATAGAAATTGTCGGCACAGTGAACGGTCAAAGCTAGAGATCTACCAAGCCTTTAAATTAAATCGTAAAAACGCCGAATTCGCACGTTTAAGGGGAGAAAAAGCCATTTAAAGTTTTGGTGTTTTTTTTCCTATTTCAACCGTGATACAAAATAGTGTATTGGTAAATAATATTACAAATTTGTACTTGTCGTAAAGAATAGACTGGCAGCTACAAAATGAAACCAACATTTTGACAATCGGATAGAAATTGTGGGCAAAGTGAACGGTCAAAGCTAGAGATCCACCAAGCCTTTAAATTAAATTGTAAAAACGCCGATTTCGCACGTTTGAGGGGATAAAAAGCCATTTAAAGTTTTGGTGTTTTTTCCTATTTCAACCGTCATAAAAAAAAGTGTGTTGGTAAATAATATTACAAATTTGTACTTGTCGTAAAAAATAGACTGGCAGCTACAAAATGAGACCAAAATTTTGACAATCGGATAGAAATTGTGGGCACAGTGAACGGTCAAAGCTAGAGATCTACCAAGCCTTTAAATTAAATCGTAAAAACGCCGAATTCACACGTTTAAGGGGAGAAAAAGCCATTTAAAGTTTTGGTGTTTTTTTTTCCTATTTCAACCGTCATAAAAAATAGTGTATTGGTAAATAATATGACAAATTTGTACTTGTCGTAAAGAATAGACTAGCAGCTACAAAATGAGACCAACATTTTGACAATCGGATAGAAATTGTGGGCACAGTGAACGGTCAAAGCTAGAGATCTACCAAGCCTTTAAATTAAATCGTAAAAACGCCGAGTTCGCACGTTTAAGGGGAGAAAAAGCCATTTAAAGTTTTGGTGTTTTTTTTCCTATTTCAATCGTCATAAAAAATAGTGTATTGGTAAATATTATTACAAATTTGTACTTGTCGTAAAGAATATACTGGCAGCTACAAAATGAGACCAAAATTTTGACAATCGGATAGAAATTGTGGGCACAGTGAACGGTCAAAGCTAGAGATCTACTTTAAATTAAATCGTAAAAACGCCGAATTTGCACGTTTAAGGGGAGAAAAAGCCATTTAAAGTTTAAGTGTTTTTTTTCCTATTTAGACCGTCATAAAAAATAGTGTATTGGTAAATAATATTACAAATTTGTACTTGTCGTAAAGAATAGACTGGCAGCTACAATATGAGACAAAAATTTTGTCAATCGGATAGAAATTGTGGGCACAGTGAACGGTCAAAGCTAGAGATCTACCAAGCCTTTAAATTACATTGTAAAAACGCCGAATTCAAACGTTTAGGGGAAGAAAAAGCCATTTAAAGTTTTCGTGTGTTTTTTCGTAGTTCAACCGTCATAAAAAATAGTGTATTGGTAAATAATATTACAAATTTGTACTTGTCGTAAAAAATAGACTGGCAGCTACAAAATGAGACCAACATTTTGATAATCGGATAGAAATTGTGGGCACAGTGAACGGTCCAAGCTAGAGATCTACCAAGCCTTTAAATTAAATCGTAAAAACGACGAATTCGCACGTTTGAGGGGAGAAAAAGCCATTTAAAGTTTTGGTGTTTTTTTCCTATTTCAACCGTCATAAAAAATAGTGTATTGGTAAATAATATTACAAATTTGTACTTGTCGTAAAGAATAGACTGGCAGCTACAAAATGAGACCAAAATTTTGACAATCGGATAGGAATTGTGGGCACAGTGAACGGTCAAAGCTAGAGATCTACCAAGCCTTTAAATTAAATCGTAAAAACGCCGAATTCGCACGTTTAAGGGGAGAAAAAGCCATTTAAAGTTTTGGTGTTTTTTTCCTATTTCAACCGTCATAAAAAAAAGTGTATTGGTAAATAATATTACAAATTTGTACTCGTCGTAAAGAATAGACTGGCAGCTACAAAATGAGACCAAAATTTTGACAATCGGCTAGAAATTGTTGGCACAGTGAACGGTCAAAGCTTGAGATCTACCAAGCCTTTAAGTTGAATCGTAAGAACGCCGAATTCGCACGTTTAAGGGGAGAAAAAGCCATTTAAAGTTTTGGTGTTTTTCTTCCTATTTCAACCGTCATAACAAATGGTGTATTGGTAAATAATATTACAAATTTGTACTTGTCGTAAAGAATAGACTGGCAGCTACAAAATGAGACCAAAATTTTGACAATCGGATATAAATTGTGGGCACAGTGAACGGTCAAAGCTAGAGATCGACCAGGCCCAGCTACAAAATGAGACCAAAATTTGACAATCGGATATAAATGTGGGCACAGTGAACGGTCAAAGCTAGAGATCTACCAAGCCTTTAAATTAAATCTTAAAAACGCCGAATTCGCACGTTTAAGCGGAGAAAAACCATTCAAATTAATAGACTGGCAGCTACAAAATGAGACCAAAATTTTGACAATCGGATAGAAATTGTGGGCACAGTGAACGGTCAAAGCTAGAGATCTACCAAGCCTCTAAATTAAATCGTAAAAACGCCAAATTCGCACGTTTAAGGGGAGAAAAAGCCATTTAAAGTTTTGGTGTTTTTTTCCTATTTCAACCGTCATAAAAAATAGTGTATTGGTAAATAATATTACAAATTTGTACTTGTCGTAAAGAATAGACTGGCAGCTACAAAATGAGACCAAAATTTTGACAATCGGATAGAAATTGTGGGCACAGTGAACGGTCAAAGCTAGAGATCTACCAAGCCTTTAAATTAAATCGTAAAAACGCCGAATTCGCACGTTTAAGGGGAGAAAAAGCCATTTAAAGTTTTGGTGTTTTTTAGGTAAATTTCTCGAGAGAAATTTACCTATTGCGGAGAGCATCATATATATATATATATATATATATATATATATGGGATATAACGAAATTTGTGACCACGATAGAGGTCGCAATTTTGCTTCGATTTTCACCAAATTTTCAGGAAAGGTGTATTGAGTAATTATCTCGGTTAAGTTCGTGAACCAGCTATATCGGCCGGGCAAAAACAAAATGGCGGCCATTTTAGACGAAAAATCGTGATTTCTGTTCTGACCAAAGTATAGCTCCGATTTGGATGAAATTTGGTACAAAGGTTCATTGCTGTATGTGATGAATCTCACAATAAAAAATCCAAAGTCGGTACGGCAGAAACAAAATGGCGGCCGCTCAAAAGTCGAAAAACGTGCAAAATTTTGTTGTTGTAATAGTGGTCAAAGCTTTCAACAGATTTTCATGAAATTTGATAACTTGATAGAAATTATAGGTATCTAAAGAATTACGTGAAAAAATTGGAGGTCAGGTTGCAAAAAACAAAATGGCGGCCAGTTAAAGGGCAAAATTTCAAAGGCTTTTTAAAGTCGCAATTTTGATCCGACATATACGAAATTCGGTTTCAAGATAGACATTATTTAGGCCTACAATCTTTGATATTTTGGTGATCATGTATGAGCAACATTTCAAAATGGCGGCCGTTTAAATATGCGTTTTTTTCAGGTTTTTGTGGCCCTCTAGCGGTCACATTTTCCAGCGGATTTTGATGAAACTTGAGATTATGGATCTTTGTACTATGTTCTTGTATTATGCAGGAAATTATTAAAATTGAATGAAAAATAAAAAAGTCGAAAATTTAAAGCCTAATATTTTTAGCTGCCATTTTCTTTAAAAATTGAATTATTTTGCCCTGTCTAGAGTGAAACTTCTATTTGAACGAGATAGTACATTGATTGATGAGTTCCTAGCATACAAAGATTTAAAATAATCCAAAATAAAATGCATGCATTCAAAATGGCGGCCCCCAAAGGTCAGAAGGCAAGCGCAATTCGCTATTTTAGTGCCAACTGAAATAATGAATATTTTTCATGATAACGTTTTAAATGACTTTACTTGATAGAATTTATAAACCAGACCATTTTTAAGATATTGTAAAAAAATTATAAAATCGCGACTTGTCTGTCTGTCCGTCCGTTTGTTCGTGCGTCAAAACAAGTTTTCTCGCAAACCACATGAGCTAGAATGAGGAAATTTTCTACGTAGGTCAAAAGTGGTGCCTCTTGAAATTTGCAGTGCAAGAAAATATTTTAAGGTATTTTAAGGGGGGTCTCCCCATACAGGGGGGTGGCATACAATTTTTTTTATTTCTGTAGCAGCCAAAATTCTCAACAGATTCCGTTGAAACTTGAAATTATAAGTTATTAACGCAAGTTAATTTAATTTAATTATGCAAATCGAATGACAAATGAAAAAGTCGAAAATTTACAGCTTAATATTTTTAGCAGCCGATTTCAATAAAAATTGAAATGACGGCCTCATAGTTCAGAAAAAAATTGAAAATGTATATATTAATGGCAACGCAAGTGCAGATTAAACTTTCATGGAAATCTTTTGAAATTAACTATTCGAGCTATTTAAGCCTTTGTGTGGTTACCACTGTGAACTGTGTAAACAGCAAATGCGAGAAGGGCGAAACCGGTATTTATATGTTTACAACAATTTATGATCCGCCGATTTTCAATATGTAATCCATACGTATGCAACTCAATTTAATTAGCAAAATATTTGCGCCCCGATAAAAGGTCTCTAAGAACGAACGTGGCCAGATTTTTTTTATGTTAATAAATACCCATGTGGTACTACGAAAATTGCAGAAAGAAGTTGAGTAGTAGGCAAACCAAATTTTTTTTCGAAGCTTTATGCTACAAACGAGAAATTTACCTTTCCGGCTGGTGCTGCCAACGGGGATTTTTTCCTATTCAACCGTCATAACAAATAGTGTATTGGTAAATAATATTACAAATTTGTACTTGTCGTAAAGAATAGACTGGCAGCTACAAAAATGAGACCAAAATTTTGACAATCGGATAGAAATTGTGGGCACAGTGAACGATCAAAGCTAGAGATCTACCAAGCCTTTAAATTAAATCGTAAAAACGCCGAATTCGCACGTTTAAGGGGAGAAAAAGCCATTTAAAGTTTAAGTGTTTTTTTTCCTATTTCAACCGTCATACAAAATAGTGTATTGGTAAATAATATTACAAATTTGTACTTGTTGTAAAGAATAGACTGGCAGCTACAAAATGAGACCAAAATTTTGACAATCGGATAGAAATTGTGGGCACAGTGAACGGTCAAAGCTAGAGATCTACCAAGCCTCTAAATTAAATCGTAAAAACGCCAAATTCGCACGTTTAAGGGGAGAAAAAGCCATTTAAAGTTTTGGTGTTTTTTTCCTATTTCAACCGTCATAAAAAATAGTGTATTGGTAAATAATATTACAAATTTGTACTTGTCGTAAAGAATAGACTGGCAGCTACAAAATGAGACCAAAATTTTGACAATCGGATAGAAATTGTGGGCACAGTGAACGGTCAAAGCTAGAGATCTACCAAGCCTTTAAATTAAATCGTAAAAACGCCGAATTCGCACGTTTAAGGGGAGAAAAAGCCATTTAAAGTTTTGGTGTTTTTTTTCCTATTTCAACCGTCATAACAAATAGTGTATTGGTAAATAATATTACAAATTTGTACTTGTCGTAAAGAATAGACTGGCAGCTACAAAATGAGACCAAAATTTTGACAATCGGATAGAAATTGTGGGCACAGTGAACGATCAAAGCTAGAGATCTACCAAGCCTTTAAATTAAATCGTAAAAACGCCGAATTCGCACGTTTAAGGGGAGAAAAAGCCATTTAAAGTTTAAGTGTTTTTTTTCCTATTTCAACCGTCATACAAAATCGTGTATTGGTAAATAATATTACAAATTTGTACTTGTTGTAAAGAATAGACTGGCAGCTACAAAATGAGACCAAAATTTTGACAATCGGATAGAAATTGTGGGCACAGTGAACGGTCAAAGCTAGAGATCTACCAAGCATTTAAATTAAATCGTAAAAACGCCGAATTCGCACGTTTAAGGGGAGAAAAAGCCATTTAAAGTTTTGGTGTTTTTTTTCCTATTTCAACCGTCATAAAAAATAGTGTATTGGTAAATAATATTACAAATTTGTACTTGTCGTAAAGAATAGACTGGCAGCTACAGAATGAGACCAAAATTTTGACAGTCGGATAGAAATTGTGGGCACAGTAAACGGTCAACGCTAGAGATCTACCAAGCCTTTAAATTAAATCGTAAAAACGCCGAATTCGCACGTTTAAGGGGAGAAAAAGCCATTTAAAGTTTTGGTGTTTTTTTTCCTATTTCAACCATCATAAAAAATAGTGTATTGGTAAATAATATTACAAATTTGTACTTGTCGTAAAGAATAGACTGGCAGCTACAAAATGAGACCAAAATTTTGACAATCGGATAGAAATTGTGGGCACAGTGAACGGTTAAAGTTAGAGATCTACCAAGCCTTTAAATTAAATCGTAAAAACGCCGAATTCGCACGTTTAAGGGGAGAAAAAGCCATTTAAAGTTTTGGTGTTTTTTTTCCGATTTCAACCGTCATAATAAATAGTGTATTGGTAAATAATATTACAAATTTGTACTTGTCGTAAAGAATAGACTGGCAGCTACAAAATGAGACCAAAATTTTGACAACCGGATAGAAATTGTGGGCACAGTGAACGGTCAAAGCTAGAGATCTACCAAACCTTTAAATTAAATCGTAAAAACGCCGAACTCGTACGTTTAAGGGGAGTAAAAGCCATTTAAAGTTTTGGTGTTTTTTTTCCTATTTCAACCGTCATAATGAATAGTGTATTGGTAAATAATATTACAAATTTGTACTTGTCGTGAAGAATAGACTAGCAGCTACAAAATGAGACCAAAATTTTGACAATCAGATAGAAATTGTGGGCACAGTGAACGGTCAAAGCTGGAGATCTACCAAGCCTTTAAATTAAATCGTAGAAACGCCGACTTCGCACGTGTAAGGGGAGAAAAAGCCATTTAAAGTTTTGATGTTTTTTTCCTATTTCAACCGTCATAAAAAATAGTGTATTGGTAAATAATTTTACAAGTATGTATTTTTCGTAAAAAATAGACTGGCAGCTTTAAAATGAGACCAAAATTTTGACAATCGGATAGAAATTGTGGGCACAGTGAACGGTCAAATCTAGAGATCTACCAAGCCTTTAAATTAAATCGTAAAAACGCCGAATTCGGCCATTTAAAGTTTTGATGTTTTTTTCCTACTTCAACCGTCATAAAAAATAGTGTATTGGTAAATAATATTACAAATTTGTACTTGTCGTAAAGAATAGACTGGCAGCTACAAAATGAGACCAAAATTTTGACAATCTGATAGAAATTGTGGGCACAGTGAACGGTCAAAGCTAGAGATCTACCAAGCCTTTAAATTAAATCGTAAAAACGCCGAATTCGCACGTTTAAGGGGAGAAAAAGCCATTTAAAGTTTTGGTGTTTTTTTTTCCTATTTCAACCGTCATAAAAAATAGTGTATTGGTAAATAATATTACAAATTTGTACTTGTCGTAAAGAATAGACTGGCAGCTACAAAATGAGACCAAAATTTTGACAGTCGGATAGAAATTGTGGGCACAGTAAACGGTCAAAGCTAGAGATCTACCAAGCCTTTAAATTAAATCGTAAAAACGCCGAATTCGTACGTTTAAGGGGAGAAAAAGCCATTTAAAGTTTTGGTGTTTTTTTTCCTATTTCAACCGTCATAAAAAATAGTGTATTGGTAAATAATATTACAAATTTGTACTTGTCGTAAAGAATAGACTGGCAGCTACAAAATGAGACCAAAATTTTGACAATCGGATAGAAATTGTGGGCACAGTGAACGGTCAAAGCTAGAGATCTACCAAGCCTTTAAATTAAATCGTAAAAACGCCGAATTCGCACGTTTAAGCGGAGAAAAAGCCATTTAAAGTTTTGGTGTTTTTTTTCGATTTCAACCGTCATAATAAATAGTGTATTGGTAAATAATATTACAAATTTGTACTTGTCGTAAAGAATAGACTGGCAGCTACAAAATGAGACCAAAATTTTGACAATCGGATAGAAATTGTGGGCACAGTGAACGGTCAAAGCTAGAGATCTACCAAGCCTTTAAATTAAATCGTAAAAACGCCGAATTCGTACGTTTAAGGGGATTAAAAGCCTTTTAAAGTTTTGGTGTTTTTTTTTCCTATTTCAACCGTCATAATGAATAGTGTCTTGGTAAATAATATTACAAATTTGTACTTGTCGTGAAGAATAGACTAGCAGCTACAAAATGAGACCAAAATTTTGACAATCAGATAGAAATTGTGGGCACAGTGAACGGTCAAAGCTGGAGATCTACCAAGCCTTTAAATTAAATCGTAAAAACGCCAAATTCGCACGTTTAAGGGGAGAAAAAGCCATTTAAAGTTTTGATGTTTTTTTCCTATTTCAACCGTCATAAAAAATAGTGTATTGGTAAATAATTTTAAAGTATGTATTTTTCGTAAAAAATAGACTGGCAGCTTTAAAATGAGACCAAAATTTTGACAATCGGATAGAAATTGTGGGCACAGTGAACGGTCAAATCTAGTGATCTACCAAGCCTTTAAATTAAATCGTAAAAACGCCGAATTCGCACGTTTAAGGGGAGAAAAAGCCATTTAAAGTTTTGATGTTTTTTTCCTACTTCAACCGTCATAAAAAATAGTGTATTGGTAAATAATATTACAAATTTGTACTTGTCGTAAAGAATAGACTGGCAGCTACAAAATGAGACCAAAATTTTGACAATCGGATAGAAATTGTGGGCACAGTGAACGGTCAAAGCTAGAGATCTACCAAGCCTTTAAATTAAATCGTAAAAACGCCGAATTCGCACGTTTAAGGGGAGAAAAAGCCATTTAAAGTTTTGGTGTTTTTTTTCCTATTTCAACCGTCATAAAAAATAGTGTTTTGGTAAATAATATTACAAATTTGGACTTGTCGTAAAGAATAGATTGGCAGCTACAAAATGAGACCAAAATTTTGACAATTGGATAGAAATTGTGGGCACAGTGAACGGTCAAAGCTAGAGATCTACCAAGCCTTTAAATTAAATCGTAAAAACGCCGAATTCACACGTTTAAGGGGAGGAAAAGCCATTTAAAGTTTTGGTGTTTTTTTTTCCTATTTCAACCGTCATAAAAAATAGTGTATTGGTAAATATTATTACAAATTTGTACTTGTCGTAAAGAATAGACTAGCAGCTACAAAATGAGACCAAAATTTTGACAATCGGATAGAAATTGTGGGCACAGTGAACGGTCAAAGCCAGAGATCTACTAAGCCTTTAAATTAAATCGTTAAAGCGACGAATTCGCACATTTAAGGGGAGAAAAAGCCATTTAAAGTTATGGTGTTTTTTTTCCTATTTCAACCGTCATAAAAAATAGTGTATTGGTAAATAATATTACAAATTTGTACTTGTCGTAAAGAATAGACTGGCAGCTACAAAATGAGTTCAAAATTTTGACAATCGGATAGAAATTGTGGGCACAGTGAACGGTCAAAGCTAGAGATCTACCAAGCCTTTAAATTAAATCGTAAAAACGCCGAATTCGCACGTTTAAGGGGAGAAAAAGCCATTTAAAGTTTTGGTATTTTTTTTCCTATTTCAACCGTGATAAAAAAAAGTATATTGGTAAATAATATTACAAATTTGTACTTGTCGTAAAGAATAGACTGGCAGCTACAAAATGAGACCAACATTTTGACAATCGGATAGAAATTGTTGGCAAAGTGAACGGTCAAAGCTAGAGAACTACCAAGCCTTTAAATTAAATCGTAAAAACGCCGAATTCGCACGTTTGAGGGAGAAAAAGCCATTTAAAGTTTTGGTGTTTTTTTTCCTATTTCAACCGTCATAAAAATTAGTGTGTTGGTTAAATAATATTACAAATTTGTGCTTGTCGTAAAGAGTAGACTGGCAGCTACAAAATGAGACCAAAATTTTGACAATCGGATATAAATTGTGGGCACAGTGAACGGTCAAAGTTAGAGATCTACCAAGCCTTTAAATTAAATCGTAAAAATGCCGAATTCGCACGTTTAAGGGGAGAAAAAGCCATTTAAAGTTTTGGTGTTTTTTTTCCTATTTCAAACGTGAAAAAAAATAGTGTATTGGTAAATAATATTACAAATTTGTACTTGTCGTAAAGAATAGACTGGCAGCTACAAAATGAGACCAAAATTTTGACAATCGGATAAGAATTGTAGGCACAGTGAACGGTCAAAGCTAGAGTTCTACCAAGCCTTTAAATTAAATCGTAAAAACGCCGAGGTCGCACGTTTAAGGGGAGAAAAAGCCATTTAAAGTTTTGGTGTTTTTTTCCTATTTCAACCGTCATAAAAAATAGTGTATTGGTAAATAATATTACAAATTTGTACTTGTCGTAAAGAATAGACTGGCAGCTACAAAATGAGACCAAAATTTTGACAATCGGATAGAAATTGTGGTCACAGTGAACAGTCAAAGCTAGAGATCTACCAAGCCTTTAATTAAAATCGTTAAAACGCCGAATTCGCCCGTTTAAGGGGAGAAAAAGCCATTTAAAGTTTTGGTGTTTTTTTTCCTATTTCAACCGTCATAAAAAATAGTGTATTGGTAAATAATATTACAAATTTGTACTTGTCGTAAAGAATAGACTGGCAGCTACAAAATGAGACCAAAATTTTGACAATCGGATAGAAATTGTGGGCACAGTGAACGGTCAAAGCTAGAGATCTACCAAACCTTTAAATTAAATCGTAAAAACGCCGAATTCACACGTTTAAGGGGAGGAAAAGCCATTTAAAGTTTTGGTGTTTTTTTTCCTATTTCAACCGTCATAAAAAATAGTGTGTTGGTAAATAATATTACAAATTTGTACTTGTCGTAAAGAATAGACTGGCAGCTACAAAATGAGACCAAAATTTTGACAATCGGATAGAAATTGTGGGCACAGTGAACGGTCAAAGCCAGAGATCTACTAAGCCTTTAAATTAAATCGTTAAAGCGACGAATTCGCACATTTAAGGGGAGAAAAAGCCATTTAAAGTTATGGTGTTTTTTTTCCTATTTCAACCGTCATAAAAAATAGTGTATTGGTAAATAATATTACAAATTTGTACTTGTCGTAAAGAATAGACTGGCAGCTACAAAATGAGTTCAAAATTTTGACAATCGGATAGAAATTGTGGGCACAGTGAACGGTCAAAGCTAGAGATCTACCAAGCCTTTAAATTAAATCGTAAAAACGCCGAATTCGCACGTTTAAGGGGAGAAAAAGCCATTTAAAGTTTTGGTGCTTTTTTTCCTATTTCAACCGTCATAAAAAATAGTGTTTTGGTAAATAATATTACAAATTTGTACTTGTCGTAAAGAATAGACTGGCAGCTACAAAATGAGACCAAAATTTTGACAATTGGATAGAAATTGTGGGCACAGTGAACGGTCAAAGCTAGAGATCTACCAAGCCTTTAAATTAAATCGTAAAAACGCCGAATTCACACGTTTAAGGGGAGGAAAAGCCATTTAAAGTTTTGGTGTTTTTTTTTCCTATTTCAACCGTCATAAAAAATAGTGTATTGGTAAATATTATTACAAATTTGTACTTGTCGTAAAGAATAGACTAGCAGCTACAAAATGAGACCAAAATTTTGACAATCGGATAGAAATTGTGGGCACAGTGAACGGTCAAAGCCAGAGATCTACTAAGCCTTTAAATTAAATCGTTAAAGCGACGAATTCGCACATTTAAGGGGAGAAAAAGCCATTTAAAGTTATGGTGTTTTTTTTCCTATTTCAACCGTCATAAAAAATAGTGTATTGGTAAATAATATTACAAATTTGTACTTGTCGTAAAGAATAGACTGGCAGCTACAAAATGAGTTCAAAATTTTGACAATCGGATAGAAATTGTGGGCACAGTGAACGGTCAAAGCTAGAGATCTACCAAGCCTTTAAATTAAATCGTAAAAACGCCGAATTCGCACGTTTAAGGGGAGAAAAAGCCATTTAAAGTTTTGGTATTTTTTTTCCTATTTCAACCGTGATAAAAAAAAGTATATTGGTAAATAATATTACAAATTTGTACTTGTCGTAAAGAATAGACTGGCAGCTACAAAATGAGACCAACATTTTGACAATCGGATAGAAATTGTTGGCAAAGTGAACGGTCAAAGCTAGAGAACTACCAAGCCTTTAAATTAAATCGTAAAAACGCCGAATTCGCACGTTTGAGGGAGAAAAAGCCATTTAAAGTTTTGGTGTTTTTTTTCCTATTTCAACCGTCATAAAAATTAGTGTGTTGGTTAAATAATATTACAAATTTGTGCTTGTCGTAAAGAGTAGACTGGCAGCTACAAAATGAGACCAAAATTTTGACAATCGGATATAAATTGTGGGCACAGTGAACGGTCAAAGTTAGAGATCTACCAAGCCTTTAAATTAAATCGTAAAAATGCCGAATTCGCACGTTTAAGGGGAGAAAAAGCCATTTAAAGTTTTGGTGTTTTTTTTCCTATTTCAAACGTGAAAAAAAATAGTGTATTGGTAAATAATATTACAAATTTGTACTTGTCGTAAAGAATAGACTGGCAGCTACAAAATGAGACCAAAATTTTGACAATCGGATAAGAATTGTGGGCACAGTGAACGGTCAAAGCTAGAGTTCTACCAAGCCTTTAAATTAAATCGTAAAAACGCCGAGGTCGCACGTTTAAGGGGAGAAAAAGCCATTTAAAGTTTTGGTGTTTTTTTCCTATTTCAACCGTCATAAAAAATAGTGTATTGGTAAATAATATTACAAATTTGTACTTGTCGTAAAGAATAGACTGGCAGCTACAAAATGAGACCAAAATTTTGACAATCGGATAGAAATTGTGGTCACAGTGAACAGTCAAAGCTAGAGATCTACCAAGCCTTTAATTAAAATCGTTAAAACGCCGAATTCGCCCGTTTAAGGGGAGAAAAAGCCATTTAAAGTTTTGGTGTTTTTTTTCCTATTTCAACCGTCATAAAAAATAGTGTATTGGTAAATAATATTACAAATTTGTACTTGTCGTAAAGAATAGACTGGCAGCTACAAAATGAGACCAAAATTTTGACAATCGGATAGAAATTGTGGGCACAGTGAACGGTCAAAGCTAGAGATCTACCAAACCTTTAAATTAAATCGTAAAAACGCCGAATTCACACGTTTAAGGGGAGGAAAAGCCATTTAAAGTTTTGGTGTTTTTTTTCCTATTTCAACCGTCATAAAAAATAGTGTATTGGTAAATAATATTACATATTTGTACTTGTCGTAAAGAATAGACTGGCAGCTACAAAATGAGACCAAAATTTTGACAATCGGATAGAAATTGTGGGCACAGTGAACGGTCAAAGCCAGAGATCTACTAAGCCTTTAAATTAAATCGTTAAAGCGACGAATTCGCACATTTAAGGGGAGAAAAAGCCATTTAAAGTTATGGTGTTTTTTTTCCTATTTCAACCGTCATAAAAAATAGTGTATTGGTAAATAATATTACAAATTTGTACTTGTCGTAAAGAATAGACTGGCAGCTACAAAATGAGTTCAAAATTTTGACAATCGGATAGAAATTGTGGGCACAGTGAACGGTCAAAGCTAGAGATCTACCAAGCCTTTAAATTAAATCGTAAAAACGCCGAATTCGCACGTTTAAGGGGAGAAAAAGCCATTTAAAGTTTTGGTATTTTTTTTCCTATTTCAACCGTGATAAAAAAAAGTATATTGGTAAATAATATTACAAATTTGTACTTGTCGTAAAGAATAGACTGGCAGCTACAAAATGAGTTCAAAATTTTGACAATCGGATATAAATTGTGGGCACAGTGAACGGTCAAAGCTAGAGAACTACCAAGCCTTTAAATTAAATCGTAAAAACGCCGAATTCGCACGTTTGAGGGAGAAAAAGCCATTTAAAGTTTTGGTGTTTTTTTTCCTATTTCAACCGTCATAAAAATTAGTGTGTTGGTAAATAATATTACAAATTTGTACTTGTCGTGAAGAATAGACTGGCAGCTACAAAATGAGACCAAAATTTTGACAATCGGATAGAAATTGTGGGCACAGTGAACGGTCAAAGCTAGAGATCTACCAAGCCTTTAAATTAAATCGTAAAAACGCCGAATTCGCACGTTTAAGGGGAGAAAAAGCCATTTAAAGTTTTGGTGTTTTTTTTCCTATTTCAAACGTGAAAAAAAATAGTGTATTGGTAAATAATATTACAAATTTGTACTTGTCGTAAAGAATAGACTGGCAGCTACAAAATGAGACCAAAATTTTGACAATCGGATAGGAATTGTGGGCACAGTGAACGGTCAAAACTAGAGTTCTACCAAGCCTTTAAATTAAATCGTAAAAACGCTGAGTTCGCACGTTTAAGGGGAGAAAAAGCCATTTAAAGTTTTGGTGTTTTTTTCCTATTTCAACCGTCATAAAAAATAGTGTATCGGTAAATAATATTACAAATTTATACATGTCGTAAAGAATAGACTGGCAGCTACAAAATGAGACCAAAATTTTGACAATCGGATAGAAATTGTGGGCACAGTGAACAGTCAAAGCTAGAGATCTACCAAGCCTTTAAATTAAATCGTAAAAACCCCGAATTCGCACGTTTAAGGGGGAAAAAGCCATTTAAAGTTTTGGTGTTTTTTTTCCTATTTCAACCGTCATAAAAAATAGTGTATTGGTAAATAATATTGCAAATTTGTACTTGTCGTAAAGAATAGACTGGCAGCTACAAAATGAGAACAACATTTTGACAATCGGATAGAAATTGTGGGCACAGTGAACGGTCAAAGCTAGAGATCTACCAAGCCTTTAAATTAAATCGTAAAAACGCCGGATTCGCACGTTTAAGGGGAGAAAAAGCCATTTAAAGTTTTTGTGTGTTTCTTCCTATCTCAGTCGTCATAAAAAGTAGTGTACTGGTAAATATTATTCCAAGTTTCTCTTTGTCTTAAAGAATAGACTGGCAGCTACAAAATGAGACCAAAATTTTGACAATCGGATAGAAATTGTGGGCACAGTGAACGGTCAAAGCTAGAGATCTACCAAGCCTTTAAATTAAATCGTAAAAACCCCGAATTCGCACGTTTAAGGGGGAAAAAGCCATTTAAAGTTTTGGTGTTTTTTTTCCTATTTCAACCGTCATAAAAAATAGTGTATTGGTAAATAATATTACAAATTTGTACTTGTCGTAAAGAATAGACTGGCAGCTACAAAATGAGACCAACATTTTGACAATCGGATAGAAATTGTGGGCACAGTGAACGGTCAAAGCTAGAGATCTACCAAGCCTTTAAATTAAATCGTAAAAACGCCGAATTCGCACGTTTAAGGGGAGAAAAAGCCATTTAAAGTTTTAGTGTTTTTTTTCCTATTTCAACCGTCATAAAGAATAGTGTATTGGTAAATAATATTACAAATTTGTACTTGTCGTAAAAAATAGACTGGCAGCTACAAAATGAGACCAAAATTTTGACAATCGGATAGAAACTGTGGGCACAGTGAACGGTCAAAGCTAAAGATCTACCAAGCCTTTAAATTAAATCGTAAAAACGCCGAATTCGCACGTTTAAGGGGAGAAAAAGCCATTTAAATTTTGGTGTATTTTTTCCTATTTGAAACGTCATAAAAAATGATGTATTGGTAAATAATATTACAAATTTGTACTTGTCGTAAAGAATAGACTGGCAGCTACAAAATGAGACCAAAATTTTGACAATCGGATAGAAATTGTCGGCACAGTGAACGGTCAAAGCTAGAGATCTACCAAGCCTTTAAATTAAAAAGTAAAAACGCCGAATTCGCACGTTTAAGGGGAGAAATAGCCATTTAAAGTTTTGGTGTTGTTTTTCCTACTTCAACCGTGATACAAAATAGTGTATTGGTAAATAATATTACAAATTTGTACTTGTCGTAAAGAATAGACTGGCAGCTACAAAATGAGACCAAAATTTTGACAATCGGATAGAAATTGTGGGCAAAGTGAACGGTCAAAGCTAGAGATCTACCAAGCCTTTAAATTAAATCGTAAAAACGCCGAATTCGCACGTTTGAGGGGATAAAAAGTCATTTAAAGTTTTGGTGTTTTTTTTCCTATTTCAACCGTCATAAAAAATAGTGTGTTGGTAAATAATATTACAAATTTGTACTTGTCGTAAAGAATAGACTGGCAGCTACAAAATGAGACCAAAATTTTGACAATCGGATAGAAATTGTGGGCACAGTGATCGGTCAAAGCTTGAGATCTACCAAGCCTTTAAATTAAATCCTTAAAAACGCCGAATTTGCACGTTTAAGGGGAGAAAAAGCCATTTAAAGTTTTGGTGTTTTTTTTCCTATTTCAACCGTGATACAAAATAGTGTATTGGTAAATAATATTACAAATTTGTACTTGTCGTAAAGAATAGACTGGCAGTTACAAAATGAGACCAAAATTTTGACAATCGGATAGAAATTGATTGCACAGTAAACGGTCAAAGCTAGAGATCTACCAAGCCTTTAAATTAAATCGTAAAAACGCCGAATTCGCACGTTTAAGGGGAGAAAAAGCCATTTAAAGTTTTGGTGTTTTTTAGGTAAATTTCTCGAGAGAAATTTACCTATTGCGGAGAGCATCATATATATATATATATATATATGGGATATAACGAAATTTGTGACCACGATAGAGGTCGCAATTTTGCTTCGATTTTCACCAAATTTTCAGGAAAGGTGTATTGAGTAATTATCTCGGTTAAGTTCGTGAACCAGCTATATCGGCCGGGCAAAAACAAAATGGCGGCCATTTTAGACGAAAAATCGTGATTTCTGTTCTGACCAAAGTATAGCTCCGATTTGGATGAAATTTGGTACAAAGGTTCATTACTGTATGTGATGAATCTCACAATAAAAAATCCAAAGTCGGTACGGCAGAAACAAAATGGCGGCCGCTCAAAAGTCGAAAAACGTGCAAAATTTTGTTGTTGTAATAGTGGTCAAAGCTTTCAACAGATTTTCATGAAATTTGATAACTTGATAGAAATTATAGGTATCTAAAGAATTACGTGAAAAAATTGGAGGTCAGGTTGCAAAAAACAAAATGGCGGCCAGTTAAAGGGCAAAATTTCAAAGGCTTTTTAAAGTCGCAATTTTGATCCGACATATACGAAATTCGGTTTCAAGATAGACATTATTTAGGCCTACAATCTTTGATATTTTGGTGATCATGTATGAGCAACTTTCAAAATGGCGGCCGTTTAAATATGCGTTTTTTTCAGGTTTTTGTGGCCCTCTAGCGGTCACATTTTCCAGCGGATTTTGATGAAACTTGAGATTATGGATCTTTGTACTATGTTCTTGTATTATGCAGGAAATTATTAAAATTGAATGAAAAATAAAAAAGTCGAAAATTTAAAGCCTAATATTTTTAGCTGCCATTTTCTTTAAAAATTGAATTATTTTGCCCTGTCTAGAGTGAAACTTCTATTTGAACGAGATAGTACATTGATTGATGAGTTCCTAGCATACAAAGATTTAAAATAATCCAAAATAAAATGCATGCATTCAAAATGGCGGCCCCCAAAGGTCAGAAGGCAAGCGCAATTCGCTATTTTAGTGCCAACTGAAATAATGAATATTTTTCATGATAACGTTTTAAATGACTTTACTTGATAGAATTTATAAACCAGACCATTTTTAAGATATTGTAAAAAAATTATAAAATCGCGACTTGTCTGTCTGTCCGTCCGTTTGTTCGTGCGTCAAAACAAGTTTTCTCGCAAACCACATGAGCTAGAATGAGGAAATTTTCTACGTAGGTCAAAAGTGGTGCCTCTTGAAATTTGCAGTGCAAGAAAATATTTTAAGGTATTTTAAGGGGGGTCTCCCCATACAGGGGGGTGGCATACAATTTTTTTTATTTCTGTAGCAGCCAAAATTCTCAACAGATTCCGTTGAAACTTGAAATTATAAGTTATTAACGCAAGTTAATTTAATTTAATTATGCAAATCGAATGACAAATGAAAAAGTCGAAAATTTACAGCTTAATATTTTTAGCAGCCGATTTCAATAAAAATTGAAATGACGGCCCTCATAGTTCAGAAAAAAATTGAAAATGTATATATTAATGGCAACGCAAGTGCAGATTAAACTTTCATGGAAATCTTTTGAAATTAACTATTCGAGCTATTTAAGCCTTTGTGTGGTTACCACTGTGAACTGTGTAAACAGCAAATGCGAGAAGGGCGAAACCGGTATTTATATGTTTACAACAATTTATGATCCGCCGATTTTCAATATGTAATCCATACGTATGCAACTCAATTTAATTAGCAAAATATTTGCGCCCCGATAAAAGGTCTCTAAGAACGAACGTGGCCAGATTTTTTTTATGTTAATAAATACCCATGTGGTACTACGAAAATTGCAGAAAGAAGTTGAGTAGTAGGCAAACCAAATTTTTTTTCGAAGCTTTATGCTACATACGAGAAATTTACCTTTCCGGCTGGTGCTGCCAACGGGGATTTTTTCCTATTTCAACCGTCATAAAAAATAGTGTATTGGTAAATAATATTACAAATTTGTACTTGTCGTAAAGAGTAGACTGGCAGTTACAAAATGAGACCAAAATTTTGACAATCGGATAGAAATTGTGGGCACAGTGAACGGTCAAAGCTAGAGATCTACCAAGCCTTTAAATTAAATCGTAAAAACGCCGAATTCGCACGTTTAAGGTGAGAAAAAGCCATTTAAAGTTTTGGTGTTTTTTTTTCCTATTTCAACCGTCATAAAAAATAGTGTATTGGTAAATAATATTACAAATTTGTACTTGTCGTTAAGAATAGACTGGCAGCTACAAAATGAGACCAAAATTTTGACAATCGGATAGAAATTGTGGGCACAGTGAACGGTCAAAGCTAGAGATCTACCAAGCCTTTAAATTAAATCGTAAAAACGCCGAATTCGCACGTTTAAGGGGAGAAAAAGCCATTTAAAGTTTCGGTGTTTTTTTTCCTATTTCAACCGTCATAAAAAATAGTGTATTGGTAAATAATATTACAAATTTGAACTTGTCGTAAAGAATAGACTGGCAGCTACAAAATGAGACCAAAATTTTGACAATCGGATAGAAATTGTGGGCACAGTGAACGATCAAAGCTAGAGATCTACCAAGCCTTTAAATTAAATCGTAAAAACGCCGAATTCGCACGTTTAAGGGGAGAAAAAGCCATTTAAAGTTTTGGTGTTTTTTTTCCTATTTCAACCGTCATAAAAAATAGTGTGTT
This sequence comes from Odontomyia ornata, assembly GCA_963969285.1. NCBI lineage: Eukaryota > Metazoa > Arthropoda > Insecta > Diptera > Stratiomyidae > Odontomyia > Odontomyia ornata. The sequence continues at coordinate 177,205,557 of OZ017741.1, forward strand.
GGTAAATAATATTACAAATTTGTACTTGTCGTAAAGAATAGACTGGCAGCTACAAAATGAGACCAAAATTTTGACAATCGGATAAAAATTGTGGGCACAGTGAACGGTCAAAGCTAGAGATCTACCAAGCCTTTAAATTAAATCGTAAAAACGCCGAATTCGCACGTTTAAGGGGAGAAAAAGCCATTTAAAGTTTTTGTGTTTTTCTTCCTATTTCAATCGTCATAAAAAGTTGTGTATTGGTAAGTAATATTACAAATTTGTATTTGTCGTAAAGAATAGACTGGCAGCTACAAAATGAGACCAAAATTTTGACAATCGGATAGAAATTGTGGGCACAGTGAACGGTCAAAGCTAGAGATCTACCAAGCCTTTAAATTAAATTGTGAAAACGCCGATTCGCACGTTTAAGGGGAGAAAAAGCCATTTAAAGTTTTGGTGTTTTTTTTCCTATTTCAACCGTGATAAAAAATAGTGTATTGGTAAATAATATTACAAATTTGTACTTGTCGTAAAGAATAGACTGGCAGCTACAAAATGAAACCAACATTTTGACAATCGGATAGAAATTGTGGGCAAAGTGAACGGTCAAAGCTAGAGATCTACCAAGCCTTTAAATTAAATCGGAAAAACGCCGAATTCACACGTTTGAGGGGATAAAAAGCCATTTAAAGTTTTGGTGTTTTTTTTCCTATTTCAACCGTCATAAAAAATAGTGTGTTGGTAAATAATATTACAAATTTGTACTTGTCGTAAAAAATAGACTGGCAGCTACAAAATGAGACCAAAATTTTGACAATCGGATAGAAATTGTGGGCACAGTGATCGGTCAAAGCTTGAGATCTACCAAGCCTTTAAATTAAATCGTAAAAACGCCGAATTCGCACGTTTAAGGGGAGAAAAAGCCATCTAAAGTTTTGGTGCTTTTTCCTATTTCAACCGTCATAAAATATAGTGTATTGGTAAATAATATTACAAATTTGTACTTGTCGTAAAGAATAGACTGGCAGCTATAAAATGAGACCAAAATTTTGACAATCGGATAGAAATTGTGGGCACAGTGAACGGTCAAAGCTAGAGATCTACCAAGCCTTTAAATTAAATCGTGAAAACGCCAAATTCGCACGTTTAAGGGGAGAAAAAGCCATTTAAATTTTGGTGTTTTTTTTTCCTATTTCAACCGTCATAAAAAATAGTGTATTGGTAAATAATATTACATATTTGTACTTGTCGTAAAGAATAGACTGGCAGCTACAAAATGAGACCAACATTTTGACAATCGGATAGAAATTGTGAGCACAGTGAATGGTCAAAGCTAAAGATCTACCAAGCCTTTAAATTAAATCGTAAAAACGCCAAATTCGCACGTTTAAGGGGAGAAAAAGCCATTTCAAGTTTTGGTCTTTTTTTCCTATTTCAACCGTCATAAAAAATAGTGTATTGGTAAATAATATTACAAATTTGTATTTGTCGTGAAGAATAGACTGGCAGCTACAAAATGAGACCAAAATTTTGACAATTGGATAGAAATTGTCGGCACAGTGAACGGTCAAAGCTAGAGATCTACCAAGCCTTTAAATTAAATCGTAAAAACGCCGAATTCGCACGTTTAAGGGGAGAAAAAGCCATTTAAAGTTTTGGTGTTTTTTTTCCTATTTCAACCGTGATACAAAATAGTGTATTGGTAAATAATATTACAAATTTGTACTTGTCGTAAAGAATAGACTGGCAGCTACAAAATGAAACCAACATTTTGACAATCGGATAGAAATTGTGGGCAAAGTGAACGGTCAAAGCTAGAGATCCACCAAGCCTTTAAATTAAATTGTAAAAACGCCGATTTCGCACGTTTGAGGGGATAAAAAGCCATTTAAAGTTTTGGTGTTTTTTCCTATTTCAACCGTCATAAAAAAAAGTGTGTTGGTAAATAATATTACAAATTTGTACTTGTCGTAAAAAATAGACTGGCAGCTACAAAATGAGACCAAAATTTTGACAATCGGATAGAAATTGTGGGCACAGTGAACGGTCAAAGCTAGAGATCTACCAAGCCTTTAAATTAAATCGTAAAAACGCCGAATTCACACGTTTAAGGGGAGAAAAAGCCATTTAAAGTTTTGGTGTTTTTTTTTCCTATTTCAACCGTCATAAAAAATAGTGTATTGGTAAATAATATGACAAATTTGTACTTGTCGTAAAGAATAGACTAGCAGCTACAAAATGAGACCAACATTTTGACAATCGGATAGAAATTGTGGGCACAGTGAACGGTCAAAGCTAGAGATCTACCAAGCCTTTAAATTAAATCGTAAAAACGCCGAGTTCGCACGTTTAAGGGGAGAAAAAGCCATTTAAAGTTTTGGTGTTTTTTTTCCTATTTCAATCGTCATAAAAAATAGTGTATTGGTAAATATTATTACAAATTTGTACTTGTCGTAAAGAATATACTGGCAGCTACAAAATGAGACCAAAATTTTGACAATCGGATAGAAATTGTGGGCACAGTGAACGGTCAAAGCTAGAGATCTACTTTAAATTAAATCGTAAAAACGCCGAATTTGCACGTTTAAGGGGAGAAAAAGCCATTTAAAGTTTAAGTGTTTTTTTTCCTATTTAGACCGTCATAAAAAATAGTGTATTGGTAAATAATATTACAAATTTGTACTTGTCGTAAAGAATAGACTGGCAGCTACAATATGAGACAAAAATTTTGTCAATCGGATAGAAATTGTGGGCACAGTGAACGGTCAAAGCTAGAGATCTACCAAGCCTTTAAATTACATTGTAAAAACGCCGAATTCAAACGTTTAGGGGAAGAAAAAGCCATTAAAAGTTTTCGTGTGTTTTTTCGTAGTTCAACCGTCATAAAAAATAGTGTATTGGTAAATAATATTACAAATTTGTACTTGTCGTAAAAAATAGACTGGCAGCTACAAAATGAGACCAACATTTTGATAATCGGATAGAAATTGTGGGCACAGTGAACGGTCCAAGCTAGAGATCTACCAAGCCTTTAAATTAAATCGTAAAAACGACGAATTCGCACGTTTGAGGGGAGAAAAAGCCATTTAAAGTTTTGGTGTTTTTTTCCTATTTCAACCGTCATAAAAAATAGTGTATTGGTAAATAATATTACAAATTTGTACTTGTCGTAAAGAATAGACTGGCAGCTACAAAATGAGACCAAAATTTTGACAATCGGATAGGAATTGTGGGCACAGTGAACGGTCAAAGCTAGAGATCTACCAAGCCTTTAAATTAAATCGTAAAAACGCCGAATTCGCACGTTTAAGGGGAGAAAAAGCCATTTAAAGTTTTGGTGTTTTTTTCCTATTTCAACCGTCATAAAAAAAAGTGTATTGGTAAATAATATTACAAATTTGTACTCGTCGTAAAGAATAGACTGGCAGCTACAAAATGAGACCAAAATTTTGACAATCGGCTAGAAATTGTTGGCACAGTGAACGGTCAAAGCTTGAGATCTACCAAGCCTTTAAGTTGAATCGTAAGAACGCCGAATTCGCACGTTTAAGGGGAGAAAAAGCCATTTAAAGTTTTGGTGTTTTTCTTCCTATTTCAACCGTCATAACAAATGGTGTATTGGTAAATAATATTACAAATTTGTACTTGTCGTAAAGAATAGACTGGCAGCTACAAAATGAGACCAAAATTTTGACAATCGGATATAAATTGTGGGCCACAGTGAACGGTCAAAGCTAAAAATCTACCAAGCCTTTAAATTAAATCGCAAAACGCCGAATTCGCACGTTTAAGGGGAGAAAAAGCCATTTAAAGTTTTTGTGTTTTTTTTTTATTTTCAACCGTCACAAAAAAAGCGTTTTGGTAAATATTATTACAAATTTGTACTTGTCGTAAAGAATAGACTGGCAGCTACAAAATGAGACCAAAATTTTGACAATCGGATAGAAATTGTGGGCACAGTCAACGGTCAAAGCTAGAGATCTACCAAGCCTTTAAATTAAATCGTAAAAACGCCGAATTCGCACGTTTAAGGGGAGAAAAGCCATTTAAAGTTTTGGTGTTTTTTTTCCTATTTCAACCGTCATAAAAAATAGTGTATTGGTGAATAATATTACAAATTTGTATTTGTCGTAAAGAAAAGACTGGCAGCTACAAAATGAGACCAAAATTTTGACAATCGGATAGAAATTGTGGGCACAGTGAACGGTCAAAACTAGAGATCTAACAAGCCTTTAAATTAAATCGTAAAAACGCTGAATTCGCACGTTTAAGGGGAGAAGAAGCCATTTAAAGTTTTGGTGTTTTTTTAGGTAAATTTCTCGAGAGAAATTTACCTATTGCGGAGAGCATCATATATATATATATATATATATATGGGATATAACGAAATTTGTGACCACGATAGAGGTCGCAATTTTGCTTCGATTTTCACCAAATTTTCAGGAAAGGTGTATTGAGTAATTATCTCGGTTAAGTTCGTGAACCAGCTATATCGGCCGGGCAAAAACAAAATGGCGGCCATTTTAGACGAAAAATCGTGATTTCTGTTCTGACCAAAGTATAGCTCCGATTTGGATGAAATTTGGTACAAAGGTTCATTGCTGTATGTGATGAATCTCACAATAAAAAATCCAAAGTCGGTACGGCAGAAACAAAATGGCGGCCGCTCAAAAGTCGAAAAACGTGCAAAATTTTGTTGTTGTAATAGTGGTCAAAGCTTTCAACAGATTTTCATGAAATTTGATAACTTGATAGAAATTATAGGTATCTAAAGAATTACGTGAAAAAATTGGAGGTCAGGTTGCAAAAAACAAAATGGCGGCCAGTTAAAGGGCAAAATTTCAAAGGCTTTTTAAAGTCGCAATTTTGATCCGACATATACGAAATTCGGTTTCAAGATAGACATTATTTAGGCCTACAATCTTTGATATTTTGGTGATCATGTATGAGCAACTTTCAAAATGGCGGCCGTTTAAATATGCGTTTTTTTCAGGTTTTTGTGGCCCTCTAGCGGTCACATTTTCCAGCGGATTTTGATGAAACTTGAGATTATGGATCTTTGTACTATGTTCTTGTATTATGCAGGAAATTATTAAAATTGAATGAAAAATAAAAAAGTCGAAAATTTAAAGCCTAATATTTTTAGCTGCCATTTTCTTTAAAAATTGAATTATTTTGCCCTGTCTAGAGTGAAACTTCTATTTGAACGAGATAGTACATTGATTGATGAGTTCCTAGCATACAAAGATTTAAAATAATCCAAAATAAAATGCATGCATTCAAAATGGCGGCCCCCAAAGGTCAGAAGGCAAGCGCAATTCGCTATTTTAGTGCCAACTGAAATAATGAATATTTTTCATGATAACGTTTTAAATGACTTTACTTGATAGAATTTATAAACCAGACCATTTTTAAGATATTGTAAAAAAATTATAAAATCGCGACTTGTCTGTCTGTCCGTCCGTTTGTTCGTGCGTCAAAACAAGTTTTCTCGCAAACCACATGAGCTAGAATGAGGAAATTTTCTACGTAGGTCAAAAGTGGTGCCTCTTGAAATTTGCAGTGCAAGAAAATATTTTAAGGTATTTTAAGGGGGGTCTCCCCATACAGGGGGGTGGCATACAATTTTTTTTATTTCTGTAGCAGCCAAAATTCTCAACAGATTCCGTTGAAACTTGAAATTATAAGTTATTAACGCAAGTTAATTTAATTTAATTATGCAAATCGAATGACAAATGAAAAAGTCGAAAATTTACAGCTTAATATTTTTAGCAGCCGATTTCAATAAAAATTGAAATGACGGCCCTCATAGTTCAGAAAAAAATTGAAAATGTATATATTAATGGCAACGCAAGTGCAGATTAAACTTTCATGGAAATCTTTTGAAATTAACTATTCGAGCTATTTAAGCCTTTGTGTGGTTACCACTGTGAACTGTGTAAACAGCAAATGCGAGAAGGGCGAAACCGGTATTTATATGTTTACAACAATTTATGATCCGCCGATTTTCAATATGTAATCCATACGTATGCAACTCAATTTAATTAGCAAAATATTTGCGCCCCGATAAAAGGTCTCTAAGAACGAACGTGGCCAGATTTTTTTTATGTTAATAAATACCCATGTGGTACTACGAAAATTGCAGAAAGAAGTTGAGTAGTAGGCAAACCAAATTTTTTTTCGAAGCTTTATGCTACAAACGAGAAATTTACCTTTCCGGCTGGTGCTGCCAACGGGGATTTTTTCCTATTTCAATCGTCATGAAAAATAGTGTATTGGTAAATATTATTACAAATTTGCACTTGTCGTAAAGAAAAGACTGGCAGCTACAAAAAGAGACCAAAATTTTGACAATCGGATAGAAATTGTGGCCACAGTAAACATTCAAATGTAGAGATCTACCAAGGCTTTAAATTAAATCGTAAAAACGCCGAATTCACACGTTTAAGGGGAGAAAAAGCCATTTAAAGTTTTGGTGTTTATTTTCCTATTTCAATCGTCATGAAAAATAGTGTATTGGTAAATATTATTACAAATTTAAACTTGTCGTAAAGAATAGACTGGCAGCTACAAAATGAGACAAAAATTTTGACAATCGGATAGAAATTGTGGCCATAGTGAACGGTCAAAGCTAGAGATCTACCAAGCCTTTAAATTAAATCGTAAAAACGCCGAATTCGCACGTTTAAGGGGAGAAGAAGCCATTCAAAGTTTTGGTGTTTTTTTTTCCTATTTCAACCGTCATGAAAAATAGTGTATTGGTAAATAATATTACAAATTTGTACTTGTTGTAAGGTATAGACTAGCAGCTACAAAATGAGACCAAAATTTTGACAATCGGATAGAAATTGTGGCCACAGTGATCGGTCAAAGCTAGAGATCTACCAAGCCTTTAAATTAAATCGTAAAAACGCCGAATTCGCACGTTTAAGGGGAGAAAAAGCCATTTAAAGTTTTTGTGTTTTTTTTTCCTATTTCAACCGTCATGAAAAATAGTGTATTGGTAAATAATATTACAAATTTGTACTTGTCGTGAAGAATAGACCGGCAGCTACAAAATGAGACCAAAATTTTGACAATCGGATAGAAATTGTGGGCACAGTGAACGGTCAAAGCTAGAGATCTACCAAGCCTTTAAATTAAATCGTAAAAACGCCGAATTCGCACGTTTAAGGGGAGAAAAAGCCATTTAAAGTTTTGGTGTTTTTTTCCTATTTCAACCGTCATAAAAAATAGTGTATGTGTAAATATTATTACCTATTTGTACTTGTCGTAAAGAATAGACTGGCAGCTACAAAATGAGACCAAAATTTTGAAAATCGGATAGAAATTGTGGGCACAGTCATTGGTCAAGGCTAGAGATCTACCAAGCCTTTAAATTAAATCGTAAAAACTCCGAGTTCGCACGTTTAAGGGGAGAAAAAGCCATTTAAAGTTTTGGTGTTATTTTTCCTATTTCAACCGTCATAAAAAATAGTGTATTGGTAAATAATATTACAAATTTGTACTTGTCGTAAAGAATAGACTGGCAGCTACAAAATGAGACCAAAATTTTGACAATCGGATAGAAATTGTGGGCACAGTCAACAGTCAGAGCCAGAGATCTACCAAGCCTTTAAATTTAATCGTAAAAAATCCGAGTTCGCACGTTTGAGGGGAGAAAAAGCCATTTAAAGTTTTGGTGTTATTTTTCCTATTTCAACCGTCATAAAAAATAGTGTATTGGTAAATAATATTACAAATTTGTACTTGTCGTAAGGAATAGACTGGCAGCTACAAAATGAGACCAAAATTTTGACAATCGAATAGAAATTGTGGGCACAGTCAACGGTCAAGGCTAGAGATCTACCAAGCCTTTAAATTCATTTGTAAAAACGCCGAGCTCGCACGTTTAAGGGGAGAAAAAGCCATTTAAAGTTTTGGTGTTATTTTTCCTATTTCAACCGTCATAAAAAAAGTGTTTTGGTAAATAATATTACAAATTTGTACCTGTCGTAAAGAATAGACTGGCTGCCAAAAAATGAGACCAAAATTTTGACAATCGGATAGAAATTGTGGGCACAGTGGACAATCAAAGCTAGAGATCTACCAAGCCTTTAAATTAAATCGTAAAAACGCCGAATTCGCACGTTTAAGGGGAGAAAAAGCCATTTAAAATTTTGGTTTTTTTTTTTCCTATTTCAATCGTCATAAAAAATAGTGTATTGGTAAATAATATTACAAATTTGTACCTGTCGGAAAGAATAGACTGGCTGCTACAAAATGAGACCAAAATTTTGACAATCGGATAGAAATTGTGGGCACAGTGGACAATCAAAGCTAGAGATCTACCAAGCCTTTAAATTAAATCGTAAAAACGCCGAATTTGCACGTTTAAGGGGAGAAAAAGCCATTTAAAATTTTGGTTTTTTTTTTCCTATTTCAATCGTCATAAAAAATAGTGTATTGGTAAATAATATTACAAATTTGTACTTGTCGTGAAGAATAGGTTGACAGCTACAAAATGAGACCAAAATTTTGACAATCGGATAGAAATTGTGGGCACAGTGAATGGTCAAAGCTAGAGATCTACCAGGCCTTTAAATTAAATCGTAAAGACGCCGAATTCGCACGTTTAAGGGGAGAAAAAGCCATTTAAAGTTTTGGTGTTTTTTTTCCTATTTCAACCATCATAAAAAATAGTGTATTGGTAAATATTATTATAAATTTATACTTGTCGTAAAGAATAGACTGGCAGCTACAAAATGAGACCAAAATTTTGACAATCGGATAGAAATTGTGGGCACAGTGAACGGTCAAAGCTAGAGATCTACCAAACCTTGAAATTAAATCGTAAAAACGCCGAATTCTCACGTTTAAGGGGAGAAGAAGCCATTTAAAGTTTTGGTGTCTTTTTCCTATTTCAACCGTCATAAAAAATAGTGTATTGGTAAATAATATTACAAATTTGTACTTGTCGTGAAGAATAGACCGGCAGCTACAAAATGAGACCAAAATTTTGACAATCGGATAGAAATTGTGGGCACAGTGAACGGTCAAAGCTAGAGATCTACTAAGCCTTTAAATTATATCGTAAAAACGCCGAATCCGCACGTTTAAGGGGAGAAAAAGCCATTTAAAGTTTTTGTGTATTTTTTCCTATTTCAATCGTCATAAAAAATAGTGTATTGGTAAATAATATTACAAATTTGTACTTGTCGTAAAGAATAGACTGGCAGCTACAAAATGAGACCAAAATTTTGACAATCGGATAGAAATTGTGGGCACAGTGAACGGTCAAAGCTAGAGATCTACCAAGCCTTTAAATTAAATCGTAAAAACGCCGAATTCGCACGTTTGAGGGGAGAAAAAGCCATTTAAAGTTTTGGTGTTTTTTTTCCTATTTCAATCGTCATAAAAAATAGTGTATTGGTAAATATTATTATAAATTTGTACTTGTCGTTAACAATAGACTGGCAGCTACAAAATGAGCCCAAAATTTTGACAATCGGTTAGAAATTGTGGCCACAGGAAACGCTCAAAGCTAGAGATCTACCAAGCCTTTAAATTAAATCGTAAAAACGCGGAATTCGCACGTTTAAGGGGAGAAAAAGCCATTCAAAGTTTTGGTGTTTTTTTCCTATTTCAACCGTCATAAAAAAATAGTGTATTGGTAAATAATATTACAAATTTGTACTTGTCGTGAAGAATAGACCGGCAGCTACAAAATGAGACCAAAATTTTGACAATCGGATAGAAATTGTGGGCACAGTGAACGGTCAAAGCTAGAGATCTACCAAGCCTTTAAATTAAATCGTAAAAATGCCGAATCCGCACGGTTAAGGGGAGAAAAAGCCATTTAAAGTTTTGGTGTCTCTTTTCCTTTTTCAACCGTCATGAAAAATAGTGTTTTGGTAAATATTATTACAAATTTGTACTTGTCGTAAAGAATAGACTGGCAGCTACAAAATGAGACCAAAATTTTGACAATCGGATAGAAATTGTGGGCGCAGTGAACTGTCAAAGCTAAGGATCTACCAAGCCTTTAAATTAAATCGTAAAAACGCCGAATTCGCACGTTTAAGGGGAGACAAAGCCATTTAAAGTTTTGGTGTTTGTTTTCCTATTTCAACCGTTATAAAAAATAGTGTTTTGGTAAATAATATCACAAATTTGTACCTGTCGTAAAGAATAGACTGGCAGCTACAAAATGAGACCAAAATTTTGACAATCGGATAGAAATTGGGGGCACAGTGAACGGTCAAAGCTAGAGATCTACCAAGGCTTTAAATTAAATCGTAAAAACGCCGAGTTCATACGTTTAAGGGGAGAAAAAGCCATTTAAAGTTTTGGTGTTTTTTTCCTATTTCAACCGTCATAAAAAATAGTGTATTGGTAAATAATATCACAAATTTGTACTTGTCGTAAAGAATAGACTGGCAGCTACAAAATGAGACCAAAATTTTGACAATCGGATTGAAATTGGGGGCACAGTGAACGGTCAAAGCTAGAGATCTACCAAGCCTTTAAATTAAATCTTAAAAACGCCGAGTTCACACGTTTAAGGGGAGAAAAAGCCATTTAAAGTTTTGGTGTTTTTTTTCCTATTTCAACCGTCATACAAAATAGTGTATTGGTAAATAATATTACAAATTTGTACATGTCGTAAAGAATAGACTAGCAGCTACAAAATGAGACCAACATTTTGACAATCGGATAGAAATTGTGGCCACAGTGAACGGTCAAAGCTAGAGTTCTACCAAGCCTTTAAATTAAATCGTAAGAACGCCGAATTCGCACGTTTAAGGAGAGAAAAAGCCATTTAAAGTTTTGGTGTTTTTTTTCCTATTTCAACCGTCATAAAAAATAGTGTATTGGTAAATAATATTACAAATTTGTACTTGTCGTAAAGAATAGACTGGCAGCTACAAAATGAGACCAAAATTTTGACAATCGGATAGAAATTGTGCACAGTGAACGGTCAAAGCTAGAGATCTACCAAGCCTTTAAATTAAATCGTAAAAACGCCGAATTCGCACGTTTAAGGGTAAAAAAAGCCATTTAAAGTTTTGGTGTTTTTTTTCCTATTTCAACCGTCATAAAAAATAGTGTTTTGGTAAATAATATTACAAATTTGTATTTGTCGTAAAGAATAGACTGGCAGCTACAAAATGAGACCAAAATTTTGACAATCAGATAGAAATTGTGGGCACAGTGAACGGTCAAAGCAAGAGATCTACCAAGCCTTTAAATTAAATCGTAAAAAGGCCGAATTCGCACGTTTAAGGGGAGAAAAAGCCATTTAAAGTTTTGGTGTTTTTTTTGCTATTTCGATCGTCATAAAAAATAGTGTATTGGTAAATAATATTACAAATTTGTACTTGTCGTAAAAAATAGACTGGCAGCTACAAAATGAGACCAAAATTTTGACAATCGGATAGAAATTGTGGCCACAGTGAACGGTCAAAACTAGAGATCTACCAAACCTTTAAATTAAATCTTAAAAGTGCGTTTTTCGCCCTGTTTGAGGGGAGAAAAAGCCATTTAAAGTTTTGGTGTTTTTTTTTCTTATTTCAACCGTCATAAAAATAGTGTATTGGTAAATAATATTACAAATTTGTACTTGTTTTAAAGAATAGACTGGCAGCTACAAAATGAGACCAAAATTTTGACAATCGGATAGAAATTGTGGGCACAGTGAACGGTCAAAGCTAGAGATCTACCAAGCCTTTAAATTAAATCGTAAAAACGCCGAATTCGCACGTTTAAGGGGAGAAAAAGCCATTTAAAGTCTTGGTGTTTTTTTTTCCTATTTCAACCGTCATGAAAAATAGTGTATTGGTAAATATTATTACAAATTTGTACTTGTCGTAAAAATTAGACTAGCAGCTACAAAACGAGACCAACATTGTGACAATCGGATAGAAATTGTGGGCACAGTGAACGGTCAAAGCTGGAGATCTACCAAGCCTTTAAATTAAATCGTAAAAACGCCGAATTCGCACGTTTAAGGGGAGAGAAAGCCATTTAAAGTTTTGGTGTTTTTTTTCCTATTTCAACCGGCATGGTAAATAGTGTATTGGTAAATAATATTACAATCTGTTCATGTCGTAAACAATAGACTGGCAGCTACAAAATGAGACCAAAATTTTGACAATCGGATAGAAATTGTGGGCACAGTGAACGGTCAAAGCTGGAGGTTTACCAAGCCTTTAAATTAAATCGTAAAAACGCCGAATTCGCACGTTTAAGGGGAGAAAAAGCCATTTAAAGTTTTGGTGTTTTTTTTCCTATTTCAACCGTCATGAAAAATAGTGTATTGGTAAAGAATATTACAAATTTGTACTTGTCGTAAAGAATAGACTGGCAGCTACAAAATGAGACCAAAATTTTGACATTCAGATAGAAATTATAGGCACAGTCAACGGTCAAAGCTAGAGATCTACCAAGCCTCTAAATTAAATCGTAAAAACGCCGAATTCACACGTTTAAGGGGAGAAAAAGCCATTTAAAGTTTTGGTGTTTTTTTTCCTATTTCAATCGTCATAAAAAATAGTGTATTGGTAAATATTATTCTAAATTTGTACTTGTCGTAAAGAATAGACTGACAGCTACAAAATGAGACCAAAATTTTGACAATCGGATAGAAATTGTGGCCACAGTGAACGGTCAAAGCTAGAGATCTACCAATCCTTTAAGTTAAATCGTAAAAAGGCCGAATTCGCACGTTTAAGGGGAGAAAAAGCCATTTAAAGTTTTGGTGTTTTTTTTCCTATTTCAACCGTCATAAAAAATAGTGTATTGGTAAATAATATTACAAATTTGTACTTGTCGTAAAGAATAGACTGGCAGGTACAAAATGAGACCAAAATTTTGACAATCGGATAGAAATTGTTGGCACAGTCAACGGTCAAGGCTAGAAATCTATCAAGCCTTTAAATTAAATTGTAAAAACGCCGAATTCGCACGTTTAAGGGGAGAAAAAGCCATTTAAAGTTTTGGTGTTATTTTTCCTATTTCAACCGTCATAAAAAATAGTGTATTGGTAAATATTATTACAAAATTTGTACATGTCGTAAAGAATAGACTGGCAGCTACAAAATGAGACCAAAATTTTGACAATCGGATAGAAATTGTGGGCACAGTGAACGGTTAAAGCTAGAGATTTACCAAGCCATAAATTAAATCTTAAAAGTGCCCTATTCGCCCTGTTTGAGGGGAGAAAAAGCCATTTAAAGTTTTGGTGTTTTTTTTCTTATTTCAACCGTCATAAAAATAGTGTATTGGTAAATAATATTACTAATTTGTACTTGTCGTAAAGAATAGACTGGCAGGTACAAAATGAGACCAAAATTTTGACAATCGGATAGAAATTGTGGGCACAGTCAACGGTCAAGGCTAAAAATCTATCAAGCCTTTAAATTAAATTGTAAAAACGCCGAATTCGCACGTTTAAGGGGAGAAAAAGCCATTTAAAGTTTTGGTGTTATTTTTCCTATTTCAACCGTCATGAAAAATAGTGTATTGGTAAATATTATTACAAAATTTGTACATGTCGTAAAGAATAGACTGGCAGCTACAAAATGAGACCAAAATTTTGACAATCGGATAGAAATTGTGGCCACAGTGAACGGTCAAAGCTAGAGATCTACAAAGCCTTTAAATTAAATTAAATCTTAAAAACGCCGAATTCGCACGTTTAAGGGGAGAAAAAGCCATTTAAAGTTTTGGTGTTTTTTTTCCTGTTTCAACCGTCATGAAAAATAGTGTATTGGTAAATAATATTACAAATTTGTTCATGTCGTAAAGAATAGACTGGCAGCTACAAAATGAGACCAAAATTTTGACAATCGGATAGAAATTGTGGGCACAGTGAACGGTCAAAGCTAGAGATCTACCAAGCCTTTAAATTAAATCGTAAAAACGCCGAATTCGCACGTTTAAGGGGAGAAAAAGCCATTTGAAGTTTTGGTGTTTTTTCTCCTATTTCAACCGTCATGAAAAATAGTGTATTGGTAAATATTATTACAAATTTGTACTTGTCGTAAAGAATAGACTGACAACTACAAAATGAGACCAAAATTTTGACAATCGGATAGAAATTGTGGGCACAGTGAACGATTAGAGCTAGAGATCTACCAAGCCTTTAAATTAAATCGTAAAAACGCCGAATTCGCACGTTTAAGGGGAGAAAAAGCCATTTAAAGTTTTGGTGTTTTTTTTCCTATTTCAACCGTCATAAAAAATAGTGTATTGGTAAATAATATTACAAATTTGTACTTGTCGTAAAAAATAGACTGGCAGCTACAAAATGAGACCAAAATTTTGACAATCGGATAGAAATTGTGGGCACAGTCAACGGTCAAAGCTAGAGATATACCAAGCCTTTAAATTAAATCGTAAAAACGCCGAATTCGCACGTTTAAGGGGAGAAAAGCCATTTAAAGGTTTGGTGTTTTTTTTCCTATTTCAACCGTCATAAAAAATAGTGTATTGGTAAATAATATTACAAATTTTTACTTGTCGTAAAGAATAGACTGGCAGCTGCAAAATGAGACCGAAATTTTGACAATCGGATAGAAATTGTGGGCACAGTGAACGGTCAAAGCTAGAGATCTACCAAGCCTTTAAATTAAATCGTAAAAACGCCGAATTCGCACGTTTAAGGGGAGAAAAAGCCATTTAAAGCTCTGGTGTTTTTTACTGTTTTGTAAAATGATTTTACAAAACCCTTCTAAAATTGCGTCCTGTCTGTCCGTCTGTCCGTCTGTCTGTCTGTCCGTCCGTCCGTCCGTCCGTCCGTGTGTCACAGCAGTTTTTCTCGGAAACTACTTACGCTAGAAACATCAAATTTTGTATGTATGTGTAAAGTGGTGATCTCTTCAAAATTCAAATATAAAAAAAATTTATAAGGCATTTAAGGGGGGTCTCCCCATATAGGGGAGTGACCCCCCGAAAAAAAATTTCATTGAAGGTGGCTGATATGGGTATCAAATGAAAAGTCTCAATGAGAACTTTTCAAAACAGGTCTTCGTTTGGCAAAGTTTGCTTCGAGGGGCGCACAGGGAGGGGAAATACACGAAAAATTTGTGTCCCCCCCCCTCGCGATTGGACACCTGTGATCCGAAAAATCTGAAAAAAATCAAGAATGTAGGTCTTGATGAGTACAACAACAACAAATACGTTAGAAGTCGCAACTCACTCAACTTTGTTAGTAATAGTATGATTTATCGATTTTATGTTTTCTTGAATAAAATCTGAACGGTGCCCTTAAATTCAATGAAGTTCAGTACACAGATGACTATTTCTAAGATTGATCTATTCTGAAAGTTTCATAAAGATTGAATAATATTTAGCGAAGTTATAGCGGTTTGAATTTTCCCGTATTACTATGGAACAATATGCGCTGCATATATTACTATGGCAACATATGGCAACAACACGCGCTTTTTACCGACTCAGACACTACAGTTGTGCTAGGATTTGCATGAAAATTTCAGGAATGGTAGGTGTCATGTATATCTTTGAAAATTGGTTGAGTTGGTGGTATCAGTAATCGTAAAACAAGGAAGTGGCTGTTTAAATGCGAAGATTGAATAATTTTGAGTTATTTTTTCCCAACTTCAACCTTTCAGGTGCATGCTTTGAACACTTGATTCAATTTAATGAATGACTGTAGATCAGTACCTACAATTAATGCTTATAAGTGAAACAAGTCAAGGAGGCGGGAGAGAGCTCCTAGCAAAAGGGTTTTGTAACCATTCTAGGATTCGAAAAAATTGGCCATTCATCGATGATAACAATACAGGAGAGTGGCCCCTGAAAAAAAAAATTCATCAAACGTAGCCGATATGAGTATGAAATAAAAGTTTTCATGGGAGCTTTTCAAAACAGTTGTTAAACTGCCAGTTTTTGCTTCAGTGGGGAACAGGGGGTAAATACATGAAAAATATGTTTCCTCCGTCGCGGCTGGACATGTGAAATAATTATCAAGGGAGATATTTATGAGTATACCAATACCAAAAACCTCAGAAGTCGAAATTCGTTCAAATTTGTTAATAAAAGTGTGATCTTCGTATTTCATATTTTCTCCAATAAAATTGTCTTTGACATGTTTCTTGATGTGATTCGATCTGGTGACTGCATTTTTAAAATTGAATACAAAACCCTTCTGACATGAGCGTAGGTCTGTTTACCCAACTTATTTCCTATTTCAATCGTCATGAAAAAAAGTGTATTGGTAAATATTATTACGAATTTGCACTTGTCGTTAAGAATAGACTGGCAGCTAAAAAATGAGACCAAAATTTTGACAATCGGATATAAATTGTGGCCACAGTGAACAGTCAAAGCTAGAGTCTTCCAAACCTTTAAATTAAATCGTGAAAACGCCGAATTCGCACGATGAAGGGGAGAAAAAGCCATTTAAAGTTTTGGTGTTTTTTTTCCTATTTCAACCGTCATGAAAAATAGTGTATTGGTAAATAATATAAGAAATTTGTACTTGTCGTAAAGAAAAGACTGGTAGCTACAAAATGAGACCAAAATTTTGACAATCGGATAGAAATTGTGGGCACAGTGAACGGTCAAAGCTAAAGATCTACCAAGCCTTTAAATTAAATCGTAAAAACGCCGAATTCGCACGTTCAAGGGGAGAAAAAGCCATTTAAAGTTTTGGTGTTTTTTTTTCCTATTTCAACCGTCATGAAAAATAGTGTATTGGTAAATATTATCACAAATTTGTACTTGTCGTAAAAAACAGACTGACAGCTACAAAATGAGACCAAAATTTTGACAATCGGATAGAAATTGTGAGCACAGTGAACGATCAAAGCTAGAGATCTACCAAGCCTTTAAATTAAATCGTAAAAACGCCGAATTCGCACGTTTAAGGGGAGAAAAAGCCATTTAAAGTTTTGGTGTTTTTTTTCCTATTTCAACCGTCATGAAAAATAGGGTATTGGTAAATATTATTACAAATTTGTACCTGTCGTAAAAAATAGACTGACAGCTACAAAATGAGACCAAAATTTTGACAATCGGATAGAAATTGTAGGCACAGTGAACGGTCAAAGCTAGAGATCTACCAAGCCTTTAAATTAAATCGTAAAAACGCCGAATTCGCACGTTTAAGGGGAAAAAAAGCCATTTAAAGTTTTGGTGTTTTTTTTCCTACTTCAACCGTCACAACAAATAGTGTATTGGTAAATAATATTACGAATTTGTACTTGTCGTAAAGAATAGACTGGCAGCTACAAAATGAGACCATAATTTTGACAATCGGATAGAAATTGTGGGCACAGTGAACGGTCAAAGCTAGAGATCTACCAAGCCTTTAAATTAAATCGTAAAAACGCCGAATTCGCACGTTTAAGGGAAGAAAAGCCATTTAAAGTTTTGGTGTTTTTTTTTCCTATTTCAACCGTCATAAAAAATAGTGTATTGGTAAATAATATTACAAATTTGTACTTGTCGTAAAGAATAGACTGGCAGCTGGAAAATGAGACCGAAATTTTGACAATCGGATAGAAATTGTGGGCACAGTGAACGGTCAAAGCTAGAGATCAACCAAGCCTTTAAATTAAATCGTAAAAACGCCGAATTCGCACGTTTAAGGGGAGAAAAAGCCATTTAAAGTTCTGGTGTTTTTTTCCTGTTTCAATTGTCATGAAAAAAAGTGTATTGGTAAATATTATTACAAATTTGTACTTGTCGTTAAAAAAAGACTGGCAGCTACAATATGAGACCAAAATTTTGACAATCGGATAGTCATTGTGAGCACAGTGAACGGTCAAAGGTGGAGATCTACCAAGCCTTTAAATTAAATCGTAAAAACGCCGAATTCGCACGTTTAAGGGGAGAAAAAGCCATTTAAAGTTTTGGTGTTTTTTTTCCGATTTCAACCGTCATGAAAAATAGTGTATTGGTAAATAATATTACAAATTTGTATTTGTCGTAAAGAATAGACTGGCAGCTACAAAATGAGACCAAAATTTTGACAATCGGATGGAAATTGTAGCCAAAGTGAACGGTCAAAGCTAGAGATCTACCAAGCCTTTAAATTAAATCGTAAAAACGCTGAATTCGCACGTTTAAGGGGCGAAAAAGCCATATAAAGTTTTGGTGTTTTTTTTTCCTATTTCAACCGTCATGAAAAATAGTGTGTTGGTAAATAATATTACAAATTTAAAGTTGTCGTAAAGACTGATTAGCAGCTACAAAATGAGACCAAAATTTTGACAATCGGATAGAAATTGTGGGCACAGTAAACGGTCAAAGCTAGAGATCTTCCAACCCTTTAAATTAAATCGTGAAAACGCCGAATTCGCACGTTTAAGGGGAGAAAAAGCAATTTAAAGTTTTGGTGTTTCTTTTCCTATTTCAACCGTCATAAAAAATAGTGTATTGGTAAATAATATTACAAATTTGTACTTGTCGTAAAGAATCGACTGGCAGCTACAAAATGAGACCAAAATTTTGACAATCGGATAGAAATTGTAGGCAAAGTGAACGGTAGAAGCTAGAGGTCTACCAAGCCTTTAAATTAAATCGTAAAAACGCCAAATTCGCACGTTTAAGGGGAGAAAAAGCCATTTAAAGTTTTGGTGTTTTTTTTCCTATTTCAACCGTCATGAAAAATTGTGTATTGGTTATTATTATTACAAAATTGTGATTGTCGTTAAAAAAAGACTGACAGCTACAAAATGAGACCAAAGTTTTGACAATCGGATAGAAATTGTGGGCACAGTGAACGGTCAAAGCTAGAAATCTACCAAGCCTTTAAATTAAATCGTAAAAACGCCGAATTCGCACGTTTAAGGGGAGAAAAAGCCATTTAAAGTTTTGGTGTTTTTTTTCCTATTTCAACCGTCACAAAAAATAGCGTATTGGTAAATAATATTACAAATTTGTACTTGTCGTAAAAAATAGACTGGCAGCTACAAAATGAGACCAAAATTTTGACAATCGGATAGAAATTGTGGGCACAGTGATCGGTCAAATGTAGAGATCTACCAAGCCTTTAAATTAAATCGTAAAAACGCCGAATTCGCACGTTTAAGGGGAGAAAAGCCATTTAAAGTTTTGGTGTTTTTTTTCCTATTTCAACCGTCATAAAAAATAGTGTATTGGTAAATAATATTACAAATTTGTATTTGCCGTAAAGAATAGACTGGCAGCTACAAAATGAGACCAAAATTTTGACAATCGGATAGAAATTGTGGGCACAGTGAACGGTCAAAGCTAGAGATCTACCAAGCCTTTAAATTAAATCGTAAAAACGCTGAATTCGCACCTTTAAGGGGAGAAGAAGGCATTTAAAGTTTTGGTGTTTTTTTTCCTATTTCAATCGTCATGAAAAATAGTGTATTGGTAAATATTACTACAAATTTGCACTTGTCGTAAAGAATAGACTGGCAGCTACAAAATCAGACCAACATTTTGACAATCGGATAGAAATTGTGATCACAGTGAACGATTAAAGCTAGAGATCTACCAAGCCTTTGAATTAAATCGTAAAAACGCCGAATTTGCACGTTTAAGGGGAGAAAAAGCCATTTAAAGTTTTGGTGTTTTTTTTCCTATTTCAACCGTCATGAAAAATTGTGTATTGGTTATTATTATTACAAAATTAAGATTGTCGTTAAAAAAAGACTGACAGCTACAAAATGAGACCAAAGTTTTGACAATCGGATAGAAATTGTGGGCACAGTGATCGGTCAAAGCTAGAGATCTACCAAGCCTTTAAATGAAATCGTAAAAACGCCGAATTCGCACATTTAAGGGGAGAAAAAGCCATTTAAAGTCTTGGTGTTTTTTTTCCTATTTCAACCGTCATAAAAAATAGTGTATTGGTAAACAATATTACAAATTTGTACTTGTCGTAAAGAATAGACTGGCAGCTACAAAATGAGATAAAAATTTTGACAATTGGATAGAAATTGTGGGCACAGTGATCGGTCAAAGCTAGAGATCTACCAAGCCTTTAAATTAAATCGTAAAAACGCCGAATTTGCACGTTTAAGGGGAGAAAAAGCCATTTAAAGTTTTGGTGTTTTTTTCCTTTTTCAACCGTCATAAAAAATAGTGTATTGGTAAATAATATTACAAATTTGTATTTGTCGTAAAGAATAGACTGGCAGCTACGAAATGAGACCAAAATTTTGACAATCGAATAGAAATTGTGGCCACAGTGGACGGTCAAAGCTAGAGATCTACCAAGCCTTTAAATTAAATCGTAAAAACGCCGAATTCGCACGTTTAAGGGGAGAAAAGACCATTTAAAGTTTTGGTGTTTTTTTCCTATTTCAACCGTCATAAAAAATAGTGTATTGGTAAATATTATTACAAAATTTGTACATGTCGTAAAGAATAGACTGGCAGCTACAAAATGAGACCAAAATTTTGACAATCGGATAGAAATTGTGGCCACAGTGAACGGTCAAAGCTAGAGATCTACAAAGCCTTTAAATTAAATTAAATCTTAAAAACGCCGAATTCGCACGTTTAAGGGGAGAAAAAGCCATTTAAAGTTTTGGTGTTTTTTTTCCTGTTTCAACCGTCATGAAAAATAGTGTATTGGTAAATAATATTACAAATTTGTATTTGTCGTAAAGAATAGACTGGCAGCTACAAAATGAGACCAAAATTTTGACAATCGGATAGAAATTGTGGGCAGAGTGAACGGTCAAAGCTAGAGATCTACCAAGCCTTTAAATTAAATCGTAAAAACGCCGAATTCGCACGTTTAAGGGGAGAAAAGGCCATTTAAAGTTTTGGTGTTTTTTTTCCTATTTCAACCGTCACAAAAAATAGTGTATTGGTAAATAATATTACAAATTTGTACTTGTCGTAAAGAATAGACTGGCAGCTACAAAATGAGACCAAAATTTTGACAATCGGATAGAAATTCTGGGCACAGTCAACGGTCAAGGCTAGAGATCTACCAAGCCTTTAAATTAAATCGTAAAAACGCCGAGTTCGCACGCTTAAGGGGAGAAAAAGCCATTTAAAGTTTTGGTGTTATTTTTCCTATTTCAACCGTCATAAAAAAAGTGTATTGGTAAATAATATTACAAATTTGTACTTGTCGTAAAAAATAGACTGGCAGCTACAAAATGAGACCAAAATTTTGACAATCGGATAGAAATTGTGGCCACAGTGAACGGTCAAAACTAGAGATCTACCAAACCTTTAAATTAAATCTTAAAAGTGCGTTTTTCGCCCTGTTTGAGGGGAGAAAAAGCCATTTAAAGTTTTGGTGTTTTTTTTTCTTATTTCAACCGTCATAAAAATAGTGTATTGGTAAATAATATTACAAATTTGTACTTGTTTTAAAGAATAGACTGGCAGCTACAAAATGAGACCAAAATTTTGACAATCGGATAGAAATTGTGGGCACAGTGAACGGTCAAAGCTAGAGATCTACCAAGCCTTTAAATTAAATCGTAAAAACGCCGAATTCGCACGTTTAAGGGGAGAAAAAGCCATTTAAAGTCTTGGTGTTTTTTTTTCCTATTTCAACCGTCATGAAAAATAGTGTATTGGTAAATATTATTACAAATTTGTACTTGTCGTAAAAATTAGACTAGCAGCTACAAAACGAGACCAACATTGTGACAATCGGATAGAAATTGTGGGCACAGTGAACGGTCAAAGCTGGAGATCTACCAAGCCTTTAAATTAAATCGTAAAAACGCCGAATTCGCACGTTTAAGGGGAGAGAAAGCCATTTAAAGTTTTGGTGTTTTTTTTCCTATTTCAACCGGCATGGTAAATAGTGTATTGGTAAATAATATTACAATCTGTTCATGTCGTAAACAATAGACTGGCAGCTACAAAATGAGACCAAAATTTTGACAATCGGATAGAAATTGTGGGCACAGTGAACGGTCAAAGCTGGAGGTTTACCAAGCCTTTAAATTAAATCGTAAAAACGCCGAATTCGCACGTTTAAGGGGAGAAAAAGCCATTTAAAGTTTTGGTGTTTTTTTTCCTATTTCAACCGTCATGAAAAATAGTGTATTGGTAAAGAATATTACAAATTTGTACTTGTCGTAAAGAATAGACTGGCAGCTACAAAATGAGACCAAAATTTTGACATTCAGATAGAAATTATAGGCACAGTCAACGGTCAAAGCTAGAGATCTACCAAGCCTCTAAATTAAATCGTAAAAACGCCGAATTCACACGTTTAAGGGGAGAAAAAGCCATTTAAAGTTTTGGTGTTTTTTTTCCTATTTCAATCGTCATAAAAAATAGTGTATTGGTAAATATTATTCTAAATTTGTACTTGTCGTAAAGAATAGACTGACAGCTACAAAATGAGACCAAAATTTTGACAATCGGATAGAAATTGTGGCCACAGTGAACGGTCAAAGCTAGAGATCTACCAATCCTTTAAGTTAAATCGTAAAAAGGCCGAATTCGCACGTTTAAGGGGAGAAAAAGCCATTTAAAGTTTTGGTGTTTTTTTTCCTATTTCAACCGTCATAAAAAATAGTGTATTGGTAAATAATATTACAAATTTGTACTTGTCGTAAAGAATAGACTGGCAGGTACAAAATGAGACCAAAATTTTGACAATCGGATAGAAATTGTTGGCACAGTCAACGGTCAAGGCTAGAAATCTATCAAGCCTTTAAATTAAATTGTAAAAACGCCGAATTCGCACGTTTAAGGGGAGAAAAAGCCATTTAAAGTTTTGGTGTTATTTTTCCTATTTCAACCGTCATAAAAAATAGTGTATTGGTAAATATTATTACAAAATTTGTACATGTCGTAAAGAATAGACTGGCAGCTACAAAATGAGACCAAAATTTTGACAATCGGATAGAAATTGTGGGCACAGTGAACGGTTAAAGCTAGAGATTTACCAAGCCATAAATTAAATCTTAAAAGTGCCCTATTCGCCCTGTTTGAGGGGAGAAAAAGCCATTTAAAGTTTTGGTGTTTTTTTTCTTATTTCAACCGTCATAAAAATAGTGTATTGGTAAATAATATTACTAATTTGTACTTGTCGTAAAGAATAGACTGGCAGGTACAAAATGAGACCAAAATTTTGACAATCGGATAGAAATTGTGGGCACAGTCAACGGTCAAGGCTAAAAATCTATCAAGCCTTTAAATTAAATTGTAAAAACGCCGAATTCGCACGTTTAAGGGGAGAAAAAGCCATTTAAAGTTTTGGTGTTATTTTTCCTATTTCAACCGTCATGAAAAATAGTGTATTGGTAAATATTATTACAAAATTTGTACATGTCGTAAAGAATAGACTGGCAGCTACAAAATGAGACCAAAATTTTGACAATCGGATAGAAATTGTGGCCACAGTGAACGGTCAAAGCTAGAGATCTACAAAGCCTTTAAATTAAATTAAATCTTAAAAACGCCGAATTCGCACGTTTAAGGGGAGAAAAAGCCATTTAAAGTTTTGGTGTTTTTTTTCCTGTTTCAACCGTCATGAAAAATAGTGTATTGGTAAATAATATTACAAATTTGTTCATGTCGTAAAGAATAGACTGGCAGCTACAAAATGAGACCAAAATTTTGACAATCGGATAGAAATTGTGGGCACAGTGAACGGTCAAAGCTAGAGATCTACCAAGCCTTTAAATTAAATCGTAAAAACGCCGAATTCGCACGTTTAAGGGGAGAAAAAGCCATTTGAAGTTTTGGTGTTTTTTCTCCTATTTCAACCGTCATGAAAAATAGTGTATTGGTAAATATTATTACAAATTTGTACTTGTCGTAAAGAATAGACTGACAACTACAAAATGAGACCAAAATTTTGACAATCGGATAGAAATTGTGGGCACAGTGAACGATTAGAGCTAGAGATCTACCAAGCCTTTAAATTAAATCGTAAAAACGCCGAATTCGCACGTTTAAGGGGAGAAAAAGCCATTTAAAGTTTTGGTGTTTTTTTTCCTATTTCAACCGTCATAAAAAATAGTGTATTGGTAAATAATATTACAAATTTGTACTTGTCGTAAAAAATAGACTGGCAGCTACAAAATGAGACCAAAATTTTGACAATCGGATAGAAATTGTGGGCACAGTCAACGGTCAAAGCTAGAGATATACCAAGCCTTTAAATTAAATCGTAAAAACGCCGAATTCGCACGTTTAAGGGGAGAAAAGCCATTTAAAGGTTTGGTGTTTTTTTTCCTATTTCAACCGTCATAAAAAATAGTGTATTGGTAAATAATATTACAAATTTTTACTTGTCGTAAAGAATAGACTGGCAGCTGCAAAATGAGACCGAAATTTTGACAATCGGATAGAAATTGTGGGCACAGTGAACGGTCAAAGCTAGAGATCTACCAAGCCTTTAAATTAAATCGTAAAAACGCCGAATTCGCACGTTTAAGGGGAGAAAAAGCCATTTAAAGCTCTGGTGTTTTTTACTGTTTTGTAAAATGATTTTACAAAACCCTTCTAAAATTGCGTCCTGTCTGTCCGTCTGTCCGTCTGTCTGTCTGTCCGTCCGTCCGTCCGTCCGTCCGTGTGTCACAGCAGTTTTTCTCGGAAACTACTTACGCTAGAAACATCAAATTTTGTATGTATGTGTAAAGTGGTGATCTCTTCAAAATTCAAATATAAAAAAAATTTATAAGGCATTTAAGGGGGGTCTCCCCATATAGGGGAGTGACCCCCCGAAAAAAAATTTCATTGAAGGTGGCTGATATGGGTATCAAATGAAAAGTCTCAATGAGAACTTTTCAAAACAGGTCTTCGTTTGGCAAAGTTTGCTTCGAGGGGCGCACAGGGAGGGGAAATACACGAAAAATTTGTGTCCCCCCCCCTCGCGATTGGACACCTGTGATCCGAAAAATCTGAAAAAAATCAAGAATGTAGGTCTTGATGAGTACAACAACAACAAATACGTTAGAAGTCGCAACTCACTCAACTTTGTTAGTAATAGTATGATTTATCGATTTTATGTTTTCTTGAATAAAATCTGAACGGTGCCCTTAAATTCAATGAAGTTCAGTACACAGATGACTATTTCTAAGATTGATCTATTCTGAAAGTTTCATAAAGATTGAATAATATTTAGCGAAGTTATAGCGGTTTGAATTTTCCCGTATTACTATGGAACAATATGCGCTGCATATATTACTATGGCAACATATGGCAACAACACGCGCTTTTTACCGACTCAGACACTACAGTTGTGCTAGGATTTGCATGAAAATTTCAGGAATGGTAGGTGTCATGTATATCTTTGAAAATTGGTTGAGTTGGTGGTATCAGTAATCGTAAAACAAGGAAGTGGCTGTTTAAATGCGAAGATTGAATAATTTTGAGTTATTTTTTCCCAACTTCAACCTTTCAGGTGCATGCTTTGAACACTTGATTCAATTTAATGAATGACTGTAGATCAGTACCTACAATTAATGCTTATAAGTGAAACAAGTCAAGGAGGCGGGAGAGAGCTCCTAGCAAAAGGGTTTTGTAACCATTCTAGGATTCGAAAAAATTGGCCATTCATCGATGATAACAATACAGGAGAGTGGCCCCTGAAAAAAAAAATTCATCAAACGTAGCCGATATGAGTATGAAATAAAAGTTTTCATGGGAGCTTTTCAAAACAGTTGTTAAACTGCCAGTTTTTGCTTCAGTGGGGAACAGGGGGTAAATACATGAAAAATATGTTTCCTCCGTCGCGGCTGGACATGTGAAATAATTATCAAGGGAGATATTTATGAGTATACCAATACCAAAAACCTCAGAAGTCGAAATTCGTTCAAATTTGTTAATAAAAGTGTGATCTTCGTATTTCATATTTTCTCCAATAAAATTGTCTTTGACATGTTTCTTGATGTGATTCGATCTGGTGACTGCATTTTTAAAATTGAATACAAAACCCTTCTGACATGAGCGTAGGTCTGTTTACCCAACTTATTTCCTATTTCAATCGTCATGAAAAAAAGTGTATTGGTAAATATTATTACGAATTTGCACTTGTCGTTAAGAATAGACTGGCAGCTAAAAAATGAGACCAAAATTTTGACAATCGGATATAAATTGTGGCCACAGTGAACAGTCAAAGCTAGAGTCTTCCAAACCTTTAAATTAAATCGTGAAAACGCCGAATTCGCACGATGAAGGGGAGAAAAAGCCATTTAAAGTTTTGGTGTTTTTTTTCCTATTTCAACCGTCATGAAAAATAGTGTATTGGTAAATAATATAAGAAATTTGTACTTGTCGTAAAGAAAAGACTGGTAGCTACAAAATGAGACCAAAATTTTGACAATCGGATAGAAATTGTGGGCACAGTGAACGGTCAAAGCTAAAGATCTACCAAGCCTTTAAATTAAATCGTAAAAACGCCGAATTCGCACGTTCAAGGGGAGAAAAAGCCATTTAAAGTTTTGGTGTTTTTTTTTCCTATTTCAACCGTCATGAAAAATAGTGTATTGGTAAATATTATCACAAATTTGTACTTGTCGTAAAAAACAGACTGACAGCTACAAAATGAGACCAAAATTTTGACAATCGGATAGAAATTGTGAGCACAGTGAACGATCAAAGCTAGAGATCTACCAAGCCTTTAAATTAAATCGTAAAAACGCCGAATTCGCACGTTTAAGGGGAGAAAAAGCCATTTAAAGTTTTGGTGTTTTTTTTCCTATTTCAACCGTCATGAAAAATAGGGTATTGGTAAATATTATTACAAATTTGTACTTGTCGTAAAAAATAGACTGACAGCTACAAAATGAGACCAAAATTTTGACAATCGGATAGAAATTGTAGGCACAGTGAACGGTCAAAGCTAGAGATCTACCAAGCCTTTAAATTAAATCGTAAAAACGCCGAATTCGCACGTTTAAGGGGAAAAAAAGCCATTTAAAGTTTTGGTGTTTTTTTTCCTACTTCAACCGTCACAACAAATAGTGTATTGGTAAATAATATTACGAATTTGTACTTGTCGTAAAGAATAGACTGGCAGCTACAAAATGAGACCATAATTTTGACAATCGGATAGAAATTGTGGGCACAGTGAACGGTCAAAGCTAGAGATCTACCAAGCCTTTAAATTAAATCGTAAAAACGCCGAATTCGCACGTTTAAGGGGAGAAAAGCCATTTAAAGTTTTGGTGTTTTTTTTTCCTATTTCAACCGTCATAAAAAATAGTGTATTGGTAAATAATATTACAAATTTGTACTTGTCGTAAAGAATAGACTGGCAGCTGGAAAATGAGACCGAAATTTTGACAATCGGATAGAAATTGTGGGCACAGTGAACGGTCAAAGCTAGAGATCAACCAAGCCTTTAAATTAAATCGTAAAAACGCCGAATTCGCACGTTTAAGGGGAGAAAAAGCCATTTAAAGTTCTGGTGTTTTTTTCCTGTTTCAATTGTCATGAAAAAAAGTGTATTGGTAAATATTATTACAAATTTGTACTTGTCGTTAAAAAAAGACTGGCAGCTACAATATGAGACCAAAATTTTGACAATCGGATAGTCATTGTGAGCACAGTGAACGGTCAAAGGTGGAGATCTACCAAGCCTTTAAATTAAATCGTAAAAACGCCGAATTCGCACGTTTAAGGGGAGAAAAAGCCATTTAAAGTTTTGGTGTTTTTTTTCCGATTTCAACCGTCATGAAAAATAGTGTATTGGTAAATAATATTACAAATTTGTATTTGTCGTAAAGAATAGACTGGCAGCTACAAAATGAGACCAAAATTTTGACAATCGGATGGAAATTGTAGCCAAAGTGAACGGTCAAAGCTAGAGATCTACCAAGCCTTTAAATTTAATCGTAAAAACGCTGAATTCGCACGTTTAAGGGGCGAAAAAGCCATATAAAGTTTTGGTGTTTTTTTTTCCTATTTCAACCGTCATGAAAAATAGTGTGTTGGTAAATAATATTACAAATTTAAAGTTGTCGTAAAGACTGATTAGCAGCTACAAAATGAGACCAAAATTTTGACAATCGGATAGAAATTGTGGGCACAGTAAACGGTCAAAGCTAGAGATCTTCCAAGCCTTTAAATTAAATCGTGAAAACGCCGAATTCGCACGTTTAAGGGGAGAAAAAGCAATTTAAAGTTTTGGTGTTTCTTTTCCTATTTCAACCGTCATAAAAAATAGTGTATTGGTAAATAATATTACAAATTTGTACTTGTCGTAAAGAATAGACTGGCAGCTACAAAATGAGACCAAAATTTTGACAATCGGATAGAAATTGTAGGCAAAGTGAACGGTAGAAGCTAGAGGTCTACCATGCCTTTAAATTAAATCGTAAAAACGCCAAATTCGCACGTTTAAGGGGAGAAAAAGCCATTTAAAGTTTTGGTGTTTTTTTTCCTATTTCAACCGTCATGAAAAATTGTGTATTGGTTATTATTATTACAAAATTGTGATTGTCGTTAAAAAAAGACTGACAGCTACAAAATAAGACCAAAGTTTTGACAATCGGATAGAAATTGTGGGCACAGTGAACGGTCAAAGCTAGAAATCTACCAAGCCTTTAAATTAAATCGTAAAAACGCCGAATTCGCACGTTTAAGGGGAGAAAAAGCCATTTAAAGTTTTGGTGTTTTTTTTCCTATTTCAACCGTCACAAAAAATAGCGTATTGGTAAATAATATTACCAATTTGTACTTGTCGTAAAAAATAGACTGGCAGCTACAAAATGAGACCAAAATTTTGACAATCGGATAGAAATTGTGGGCACAGTGATCGGTCAAATGTAGAGATCTACCAAGCCTTTAAATTAAATCGTAAAAACGCCGAATTCGCACGTTTAAGGGGAGAAAAGCCATTTAAAGTTTTGGTGTTTTTTTTCCTATTTCAACCGTCATAAAAAATAGTGTATTGGTAAATAATATTACAAATTTGTATTTGCCGTAAAGAATAGACTGGCAGCTACAAAATGAGACCAAAATTTTGACAATCGGATAGAAATTGTGGGCACAGTGAACGGTCAAAGCTAGAGATCTACCAAGCCTTTAAATTAAATCGTAAAAACGCTGAATTCGCACCTTTAAGGGGAGAAGAAGGCATTTAAAGTTTTGGTGTTTTTTTTCCTATTTCAATCGTCATGAAAAATAGTGTATTGGTAAATATTACTACAAATTTGCACTTGTCGTAAAGAATAGACTGGCAGCTACAAAATCAGACCAACATTTTGACAATCGGATAGAAATTGTGATCACAGTGAACGATTAAAGCTAGAGATCTACCAAGCCTTTGAATTAAATCGTAAAAACGCCAAATTTGCACGTTTAAGGGGAGAAAAAGCCATTTAAAGTTTTGGTGTTTTTTTTCCTATTTCAATCGTCATGAAAAATAGTGTATTGGCAAATATTATTACAAATTTGTACTTGTCGTAAAGAATAGACTGGCAGCTACAAAATGAGACAAACATTTTGACAATTGGATAGAAATTGTGGGCACAGTGATCGGTCAAAGCTAGAGATCTACCAAGCCTTTAAATGAAATCGTAAAAACGCCGAATTCGCACGTTTAAGGGGAGAAAAAGCCATTTAAAGTCTTGGTGTTTTTTTTCCTATTTCAACCGTCATAAAAAATAGTGTATTGGTAAACAATATTACAAATTTGTACTTGTCGTAAAGAATAGACTGGCAGCTACAAAATGAGACAAAAATTTTGACAATTGGATAGAAATTGTGGGCACAGTGATCGGTCAAAGCTAGAGATCTACCAAGCCTTTAAATTAAATCGTAAAAACGCCGAATTTGCACGTTTAAGGGGAGAAAAAGCCATTTAAAGTTTGGGAGTTTTTTTTTGTCCTATTTCAACCGTCATGAAAAATAGTATATTGGTAAATAATATTACAAATTTGTACTTGTCGTAAAAAATAGACTGACAGCTACAAATAGAGACCAAAATTTTGACAATCGGATAGAAATTGTGGGCAGAGTGAACGGTCAAAGCTAGAGATCTACCAAGCCTTTAAATTAAATCGTAAAAACGCCGAATTCGCACGTTTAAGGGGAGAAAAGGCCATTTAAAGTTTTGGTGTTTTTTTTCCTATTTCAACCGTCACAAAAATAGTGTATTGGTAAATAATATTACAAATTTGTACTTGTCGTAAAGAATAGACTGGCAGCTACAAAATGAGACCAAAATTTTGACAATCGGATAGAAATTCTGGGCACAGTCAACGGTCAAGGCTAGAGATCTACCAAGCCTTTAAATTAAATCGTAAAAACGCCGAGTTCGCACGCTTAAGGGAGAAAAAGCCATTTAAAGTTTTGGTGTTATTTTTCCTATTTCAACCGTCATAAAAAATAGTGTATTGGTGAATAATATTACAAATTTGTACTTGTCATAAAGAATAGACTGGCAGCTACAAAATGAGACCAAAATTTTGACAATCGGATAGAAATTGTGGGCACAGTCAACGGTCAAGGCTAGAGATCTACCAAGCCTTTAAATTAAATCGTAAAAACGCCGAGTTCGCACGTTTAAGGGAAGAAAAAGCCATTTAAAGTTTTGGTGTTATTTATCCTATTTCAACCGTCATAAAAAAAAGTGAATTGGTAAATAATATTACAAATTTGTACTTGTCGTAAAGAATAGACTGGCAGCTACAAAATGAGACCAATATTTTGACAATTGGATAGAAATTGTGGGCACAGTGAACGGTCAAAGCTAGAGATCTACCAAGCCTTTAAATTAAATCGTAAAAACGCCGAATTCGCACGTTTAAGGGGAGAAAAAGCCATTTAAAGTTTTGGTGTTTTTTTCCTATTTCAACCGTCATAAAAAATAGTGTATTGGTAAATAATATTACAAATTTGTATTTGTCGTAAAGAATAGACTGGCAGCTACGAAATGAGACCAAAATTTTGACAATCGAATAGAAATTGTGGCCACAGTGGACGGTCAAAACTAGAGATCTACCAAGCCTTTAAATTAAATCGTAAAAACGCCGAATTCGCACGTTTAAGGGGAGAAAAGACGATTTAAAGTTTTGGTGTTTTTTTCCTATTTCAACCGTCATAAAAAATAGTGTATTGGTAAATAATATCACAAATTTGTACTTGTCGTGAAGAGTAGACCAGCAGCTACAAAATGAGACCAAAATTTTGACAATCGGGTAGAAATTGTGGGCACAGTGAACGGTCAAAGCTAGAGATCTACCAAGCCTTTAAATTATATCGTAAAAACGCCAAATTCTCACGTTTAAGGGGAGAAAAAGCCATTTAAAGTTTTGGTGTTTTTTTTTCCTATTTCAACCGTCATAAAAAACAGTGTGTTGGTAAATAATATTACAAATTTGTACTTGTCGTAAAACATAGACTGGCAGCTACAAAATGAGACCAAAATTTCGACAATTGGATAGAATATGTGGCCACAGTGAACGGTCAAAGCTAGAGATCTACCAAGCCTTTAAATTAAATCGTAAAAACGCCGAATTCGCACGTTTAAGGGGAGAAAAAGCCATTTGAAGTTTTGGTGTTTTTTTTCCTATTTCAACCGTCATAAAAAATAGTGTATTGGTAAATAATATTACAAATTTGTCTTTGTCGTAAAGAATAGACTGGCAGTTACAAAATGAGACCAAAATTTTGACAATCGGATAGAAATTGTGGGCACAGTGAACGGTCAAAGCTAGATATCTACCAAGCCTTTAAATTAAATCGTAAAAACGCCGAATTCGCACGTTTAAGGGGAGAAAAAGCCATTTAAAGTTTTGGTGTTTTTTCTCCTATTTCAATCGTCATAAAAAATAGTGTATTGGTAAAAATTATCATAAATTTGTATTAGTCGTAAAGAATAGACTGGCAGCTACAAAATGAGACCAAAATTTTGACAATCGGATAGAAATTGTGGGCACAGTCAACGGTCAAAGCTAGAGATCTACCAAGCCTTTAAATTAAATCGTAAAAACGCCGAATTCGCACGTTTAAGGGGAGAAAAAGCCATTTAAAGTTTTGGTGTTTTTTTCCTATTTCAACCGTCATAAAAAATAGTGTATTGGTAAATAATATTACAAATTTGTACTTGTCGTGCAAAATAGACCGGCAGCTACAAAATGAGACCAAAATTTTGACAATCGGATAGAAATTGTGGCCACAGTGAACGGTCAAAGCTAGAGATCTACCAAGCCTTTAAATTAAATCGTAAAAACGCCGAATTCACACGTTTAAGGGGAAAAAAAGCCATTTAAAGTTTTGGTGTTTTTTTCCTATTTCAACCGTCATAAAAAATAGTGTATTGGTAAATAATATTACAAATTTGTACTTGTCGTAAAGAATAGACTGGCAGCTACAAAATGAGACCAAAGTTTTGACAATCGGATAGAAATTGTGGGCACAGTGAACGGTCAAAGCTTGAGATCTACCAAGCCTTTAAATTAAATCGTAAAAATGCCGAATCCGCACGGTTAAGGGGAGAAAAAGCCATTTAAAGTTTTGGTGTTTTTTTTCCTATTTCAACCGTCATGAAAAATAGTGTATTGGTAAATAATATCACAAATTTGTACTTGTCGTAAAGAATAGACTGGCAGCTACAAAATGAGACCAAAATTTTGACAATCGGATAGAAATTGTGGGCACAGTGAACGGTCAAAGCTAGAGATCTACCAAGCCTTTAAATTAAATCGTAAAAACGCCGAGTTCGCACGTTTAAGGGGAGAAAAAGCCATTTAAAGTTTTGGTGTTTTTTTTCCTATTTCAACCGTCATGAAAAATAGTGTATTGGCGAATAATATTACAAATTTGTACTTGTCGTAAAGAATAGACTGGCAGCTACAAAATGAGACCAAATATTTGACAATCGGATAGAAATTGTGGGCACAGTGAACGGTCAAAGCTAGAGATCTACCAAGCCTTTAAATTAAATCGTAAAAACGCCGAATTCGCACGTTTAAGGAGAGAAAAAGCCATTTAAAGTTTTGGTGTTTTTTTTTCCTATTTCAACCGTCATAAAAAATAGTGTATTGGTAAATAATATTACAAATTTGTACTTGTCGTAAAGAATAGACTGGCAGCTACAAAATGAGACCAAAATTTTGACAATCGGATAGAAATTGTGCACAGTGAACGGTCAAAGCTAGAGATCTACCAAGCATTTAAATTAAATCGTAAAAACGCCGAATTCGTACGTTTAAGGGTAGAAAAAGCCATTTAAAGTTTTGGTGTTTTTTTTTCCTATTTCAACCGTCATAAAAAATAGTGTATTGGTAAATAATATTACAAATTTGTATTTGTCGTAAAGAATAGACTGGCAGCTACAAAATGAGACCAAAATTTTGACAATCGGATAGAAATTGTGGGCACAGTGAACGGTCAAAGCTAGAGATCTACCAAGCCCTTAAATTAAATCGTAAAAACGCCGAATTCACACGTTTAAGGGGAGAAAAAGCCATTTAAAATTTTGGTGTTTCTTTTCCTATTTCAATCGTCATAAAAAATAGTGTATTGGTAAATATTATGACAAATTTGTACTTGTCGTAAAGAATAGACTGGCAGCTACAAAATGAGACCAAAATTTTGACATTCGGATAGAAATTGTGGGCAGAGTGAACGGTCAAAGCTAGAGATCTACCAAGCCGTTAAATTAAATCGTAAAAAGGCCGAATTCACACGTTTAAGGGGAGAAAAAGCCATTTAAAGTTTTGGTGTTTTTTTTGCTATTTCAATCGTCATAAAAAATAGTGTGTTGGTAAATAATATTACAAATTTGTACTTGTCGAAAAGAATAGACTGGCAGCTACAAAATGAGACCAAAATTTTGACAATCGGATAGAAATTGTGGGCACAGTGAACGGTCAAAGCTAGAGATCTACCAAGCCTTTAAAATAAATCTTAAAAGTGCCCTATTCGTCCTGTTTGTGGGGAGAAAAAGACACATAAAGTTTTGGTGTTTTTTTTCTTATTTCAACCGTCATAAAAATAGTGTATTGGTAAATAATAAAAAGCAATTTAAAGTTTTGGTGTTTCTTTTCCTATTTCAACCGTCATAAAAAATAGTGTATTGGTAAATAATATTACAAATTTGTACTTGTCGTAAAGAATAGACTGGCAGCTACAAAATGAGACCAAAATTTTGACAATCGGATAGAAATTGTGGGCAAAGTGAACGGTAGAAGCTAGAGATCTACCAAGCCTTGAAATTAAATCGTAAAAACGCC
>OZ017741.1:177242138-177317971 GCA_963969285.1 Odontomyia ornata
TCATAACCATGAACCCACTATTCGTCACCAGTTATGACCCTCTGGAGTAAATTTGGTTCGTCGCGGACAGAGTTTAACATCTCATTAGCAATGTTCATGCGTTGCTGTTTTTTGTCGCAATTGAGCAATTTTGGTACGAATTCTACCAAGCCTTTAAATTAAATCGTAAAAACGCCGAATTCGCACGTTTAAGGGGAGAAAAAGCCATTTAAAGTTTTGGTGTTTTTTTCCTATTTCAACCGTCATAAAAAATAGTGTATTGGTAAATAATGTTACAAATTTGTATTTGTCGTAAAGAATAGACTGGCAGCTACGAAATGAGACCAAAATTTTGACAATCGGATAGAAATTGTGGCCACAGTGAACGGTCAAAGCTAGAGATCTACCAAGCCTTTAAATTAAATCGTAAAAACGCCGAATTCGCACGTTTAAGGGGAGAAAAAGCCATTTAAAGTTTTGGTGTTTTTTTTCCTATTTCAACCGTCATAAAAAATAGTGTATTGGTAAATAATATTACAAATTTGTATTTGTCGTAAAGAATAGACTGGCAGTTACAAAATGAGACCAAAATTTTGACAATCGGATAGAAATTGTGGGCACAGTGAACGGTCAAAGCTAGAGATCTACAAAGCCTTTAAATTAAATCGTAAAAACGCCGAATTCGCACGTTTAAGGGGAGAAGAAGCCATTTAAAGTTTTGGTGTTTTTTCCCTATTTCAACCGTCATAAAAAATAGTGTATTGGTGAATATTATTACAAATTTGTATTTGTCGTGAAGAATAGACCGGCAGCTACAAACTGAGACCAAAATTTTGACAATCGGATAGAAATTGTGGGCACAGTGAACGGTCAAAGCTAGAGATTTACCAAGCCTTTAAATTAAATCGTAAAAACGCAGAATTCGCACGTTTAAGGGGAGAAAAAGCCATTTAAAGTTTTGGTGTTTTTTTTCCTATTTCAACCGTCATGAAAAATAGTGTATTGGTGAATAATATTACAAATTTGTACTTGTCGTAAAGAATAGACTGGCAGCTACAAAATGAGACCAAAATTTTGACAATCGGATAGAAATTGTGGGCACAGTGAACGATCAAAGCTAGAGATCTACAAAGCCTTTAAATTAAATCGTAAAAACGCCGAAT
This sequence comes from Odontomyia ornata, assembly GCA_963969285.1. Classification (NCBI taxonomy): domain Eukaryota; kingdom Metazoa; phylum Arthropoda; class Insecta; order Diptera; family Stratiomyidae; genus Odontomyia; species Odontomyia ornata. Next base: position 177,243,281 of record OZ017741.1, read on the forward strand.
TCGCACGTTTAAGGAGAGAAAAAGCCATTTAAAGTTTTGGTGTTTTTTTTCCTATTTCAACCGTCATAAAAAATAGTGTATTGGTAAATAATATCACAAATTTGTACTTGTCGTAAAGAATAGACTGGCAGCTACAAAATGAGACCAAAATTTTGACAATCAGATAGAAATTGTGGGCACAGTGAACGGTCAAAGCTAGAGATCTACCAAGCCGTTAAATTAAATCGTAAAAACGCCGAATTCGCACGTTTAAGGGGAGAAGAAGCCATTTAAAGTTTTGGTGTTTTTTTCCCTATTTCAACCGTCATAAAAATAGTGTATTGGTGAATATTATTACAAATTTGTATTTGTCGTGAAGAATAGACCGGCAGCTACAAAATGAGACCAAAATTTTGACAATCGGATAGAAATTGTGGGCACAGTGAACGGTCAAAGCTAGAGATTTACCAAGCCTTTAAATTAAATCGTAAAAACGCAGAATTCGCACGTTTAAGGGGAGAAAAAGCCATTTAAAGTTTTGGTGTTTTTTTTCCTATTTCAACCGTCATAAAAAATAGTGTATTGGTAAATAATATTACAAATTTGTACTTGTCGTAAAGAATAGACTGGCAGCTACAAAATGAGACCAAAATTTTGACAATCGGATAGAAATTGTGGGCACAGTGAACGGTCAAAGCTAGAGATCTACCAAGCCTTTAAATTAAATCGTAAAAACGCCGAATTCGCACGTTTAGGGGGAGAAAAAGCCATTTAAAGTTTTGGTGTTGTTTTTCCTATTTCAACCGTCATGAAAAATAGTGTATTGGTAAATAATATTACAAATTTGTACTTGTCGTAAAGAATAGACTGGCAGCTACAAAATGAGACCAAAATTTTGACAATCGGATAGAAATTGTGGGCACAGTGAACGGTCAAAGCTAGAGATCTACCAAGCCTTTAAATTAAATCGTAAAAACGCCGAATTCGCACGTTTAAGGGGAGAAAAAGCCATTTAAAGTTTTGGTGTTTTTTTTCCTACTTCAACCGTCATAAAGAATAGTGTATTGGTAAGTAATATTACAAATTTTAAACTTGTCGTTAAAATAGACTGGCAGCTACAAAATGAGACCAAAATTTTGACAATCGGATAGAAATTGTGGGCACAGTGAACGGTCAAAGCTAGAGATCTACCAAGCCTTTAAATTAAATCGTAAAAACGATGAATTTGCACGTTTAAGGGCAGAAAAAGCCATTTAAATTTTTGGTGTTTTTTTTTCCTATTTCAACCGTCATAAAAAACAGTGTGTTGGTAAATAATATTACAAATTTGTACTTGTCGTAAAACATAGACTGGCAGCTACAAAATGAGACCAAAATTTTGACAATCGGATAGAAATTGTGGGCACAGTGAACGGTCAAAGCTAGAGATCTACAAGCCTTTAAATTAAATCGTAAAAACGCCGAATTCGCACGTACAAGGAGACACAAGACCATTTAAAGTTTTGGTGTTTTTTTTCCTATTTCAATCGTCGTAAAAAATAGTGTATTGGTAAATATTATTACCAATTTATTCTTGTCGTAAAGAATGGACTGGCAGCTACAAAATGAGACCAAAATTTTGACAATCGGATAGAAATTGTGGGCACAGTGAACGAACAAAGCTAGAGATCTACCAAGCTTTTAAATTAAATCGTAAAAACGCCGAATTCGCACGTTTAAGTGGAGAAAAAGCCATTTAAAGTTTTGGTGTTTTTTTTCCTATTTCAACCGTCATAAAAAATAGTGTATTGGTAAATAATATTACAATTTGTACTTGTTGTAAAGAATAGACTGGCAGCTACAAAATGAGACCAAAATTTTGACAATCGGATAGAAATTGTGGGCACAGTGAACGGTCAAAGCTAGAGATCAACCAAGGCTTTAAATTAAATCGTAAAAACGCCAAATTCGCACGTTTAAGGGGGAGAAAAGCCATTTAAAGTTTTGGTGTTTGTTTTCCTATTTCAACCGTCATAAAAAATAGTGTATTGGTAAATAATATTACAAATTTGTACTTGTCGTAAATAATAGACTGGTAGCTACAAAATGAGACCAAAATTTTGACAATCGGATAGAAATTGTGGGCACAGTCAACGGTCAAAGCTAGAGATCTACCAAGCCTTTAAATTAAATCGTAAAAACGCCGAACTCGCACGTTTAAGGGGAGAAAAAGCCATTTAAAGTTTTGGTGTTTTTTTTTCCTATTTCAACCGTCATAAAAAAAAGTGTATTGGTAAATAATATTACAAATTTGTACTTCTCGTAAACAAAAGACTGGCAGCTACAAAATGAGACCAAAATTTTGACAATCGGATAGAAATTGTGGGCACAGTGAACGGTCAAAGCTAGAGATCTACCAAGCCTTTAAATTAAATCGTAAAAAACGCCGAATTCGCACGTTTAAGGGGAGAAAAAGCCATTTAAAGTTTTGGTGTTTTTTTTCCTATTTCATCCGTCATGAAAAATAGTGTATTGGTGTATAATATTACAAATTTGTACTTGTCGTAAAGAATAGACTGGCAGCTACAAAATGAGACCAAAATTTTGACAATCGGATAGAAATTGTGGGCACAGTGAACGGTCAAAACTAGAGATCTACCAAACCTTTAAATTAAATCGTAAAAACGCCGAATTCGCACGTTTAAGGGGAGAAAAAGCCATTTAAAGTTTTGGTGTTTTTTTTCCTATTTCAACCGTCATAAAAAATAGTGTATTGGTAAATAATATTACAAATTTGTACTTGTTGTAAATAATTGACTGGCAGCTACAAAATGAGACCAAAATTTTGACAATCGGATAGAAATTGTAGGCACAGTGAACGGTCAAAGCTAGAGATCTACCAAGCCTTTAAATTAAATCGCAAAACGCCGAATTCGCACGTTTAAGGGGAGAAAAAGCCATTTAAAGTTTTGGTGTTTTTTTTCCTATTTCAACCGTCATAAAAAATAGTGTATTGGTAAATAATATTACAAATTTGTACTTGTCGTAAAGGATAGACTGGCAGCTACAAAATGAGACCATAATTTTGACAATCGGATAGAAATTGTGGGCACAGTGAACAGTCAAAGCTAGAGATCTACCAAGCCTTTAAATTAAATCGTAAAAACGCCGAATTCGCACGTTTAAGGGGAGAAAAAGCCATTTAAAGTTTTGGTGTTTTTTTCCTATTTCAACCGTCATGAAAAATAGTGTATTGGTAAATAATATTACAAATTTGTACTTGTCGTAAAGAATAGACTGGCAGCTAGAAAAAGAGACCAAAATTTTGACAATCGGATAGAAATTGTGGGCACAGTCATCGGTCAAGGCTAGAGATCTACCAAGTCTTTAAATTAAATCGTAAAAACGCCGAATTCACACGCTTAAGGGGAAAAAAAGCCATTTAAAGTTTTGGTGTTTTTTTCCTATTTCAACCGTCATAAAAAATAGTGTATTGGTAAATAATTACAAATTTGTACTTGTCGTGAAAAATAGACCGGCAGCTACAAAATGAGACCAAAATTTTGACAATCGGCTAGAAATTGTGGGCACAGTGAACGGTCAAAGCTAGAGATCTACCAAGCCTTTAAATTAAATCGTAAAAACGCCGAATTCGCACGTTTAAGGGAGAAGAAGCCATTTAATGTTTTGGTGTTTTTTTTTTTCCTATTTCAACCGTCATAAAAAATAGTGTATTGGTAAATAATATTACAAATTTGTACTTGTCGTAAAGAATAGACTGGCAGCTACAAAACGAGACCAAAATTTTGACAATCGGATAGAAATTGTAGGCACAGTCAACGGTCAAAGCTAGAGATCTACCAAGCCTTAAAACTAAATCGTAAAAACGCCGAATTCGCACGTTTAAGGGGAGAAAAAGCCATTTAAAGTTTTGGTGTTTTTTTTCCTAATTCAACCGTCATAAAAAATAGTGTATTGGTAAATAATATTACAAATTTGTACTTGTCGTAAAGAATAGACTGGCAGTTACAAAATGAGACCAAAGTTTTGACAATCGGATAGAAATTGTGGGCACAGTGAACGGTCAAAGCTAGAGATCTACCAAGCCTTTAAATTAAATCGTAAAAACGCCGATTCACACGTTTAAGGGGAGAAAAAGCCATTTAAAGTTTTGGTGTTTTTTTTTCCTATTTCAACCGTCATAAAAAATTGTGTATTGGTAAATAATATTACAAATTTGTACTTGTCGTAAAGAATAGACTGGCAGCTACAAAATGAGACCAAAATTTTGACAATCGGATAGAAATTGTGGGCACAGTGAACTGTCAAAGCTAGAGATCTACCAGGCCTTTAAATTAGATTGTAGAAATGCCGAATTCGCACGTTTAAGGGGAGAAAAAGCCATCTCAAGTTTTGGTGTTTTTTTTCCTATTTCAACCGTCATGAAAAATAGTGTATTGGTGAATAATTTTACAAATTTGTACTTGTCGTGAAGAATAGACTGGCAGCTACAAAATGAGACCAAAATTTTGACAATCGGATAGAAATTGTGGGCACAGTGAACGATCAAAGCTAGAGATCTACCAAGCCTTTAAATTAAATCGTAAAAACGCCGAATTCACACGTTTAAGGGGAGAAAAAGCCATTTAAAGTTTTGGTGTTTTCTTTCCTACTTCAACCGTCATAAAAAATAGTGTATTGGTAAGTAGTATTACAAATTTATACTTGTCGTAAAGATTAGACTGGCAACTACAAAATGAGACCAAAATTTTGACAATCGGATAGAAATTGTGGGCACAGTGAACGGTCAAAGCTAGAGATCTACCAAGCCTTTAAATTAAATCGTAAAAACGCTGAATTTGCACGTTTAAGGGGAGAAAAAGCCATTTAAAGTTTTGGTGTTTTTTTTCCTATTTCAACCGACATAAAAAATAGTGTGTTGGTAAATAATATTACCAATTCGTAATTGTCGTGAAGTATAGACTGGCAACTACAAAATGAGACCAAAATTTTGACAATCGGATAGAAATTGTGGGCACAGTGAACGGTCAAAGCTAGAGATCTACCAAGCCTTTAAATTAAATCGTAAAAACGCCGAGCTCGCACGTTTAAGGGGAGAAAAAGCCATTTAAAGTTTTGGTGTTTTTTTTCCTATTTCAACCGTCATAAAAAATAGTGTATTGGTAAATAATATGACAAATTTGTACTTGTCGTAAAGAATAGACTGGCAGCTACAAAATGAGACCATAATTTTGACAATCGGATAGAAATTGTGGGCACAGTGAACGGTCAAAGCTAGAGATCTACCAAGCCTTTAAATTAAATCGTAAAAACGCCGAATTCACACGTTTAAGGGGAGAAAAAGCCATTTAAAGTTTTGGTGTTTTTTTTCCTAATTCAACCGTCATAAAAAATAGTGTATTGGTAAATAATATTACAAATTTGTACTTGTCGTAAAGAATAGACTGGCAGTTACAAAATGAGACCAAAGTTTTGACAATCGGATAGAAATTGTGGGCACAGTGAACGGTCAAAGCTAGAGATCTACCAAGCCTTTAAATTAAATCGTAAAAACGCCGAATTCACACGTTTAAGGGGAGAAAAAGCCATTTAAAGTTTGGTGTTTTTTTTTCCTATTTCAACCGTCATAAAAAATAGTTTTTTGGTGAATAATATTACAAATTTGTATTTGTCGTTAAGAATCGACTGGCAGCTACAAAATGAGACCAAAATTTTGACAATCGGATAGAAATTGTGGGCACAGTGAACATTCAAAGCTAGAGATCTACCAAGCCTTTAAATTAAATCGTAAAAACGCCGAGTTCGCACGTTTAAGGGGAGAAAAAGCCATTTAAAGTTTTGGTGTTTTTTTTCCTATTTCAACCGTCATAAAAAATAGTGTATTGGTAAATAATATGACAAATTTGTACTTGTCGTAAAGAATAGACTGGCAGCTACAAAATGAGACCATAATTTTGACAATCGGATAGAAATTGTGGGCACAGTGAACGGTCAAAGCTAGAGATCTACCAAGCCTTTAAATTAAATCGTAAAAACGCGGATTTCGCACGTTTAAGGGGAGAAAAAGCCATTTAAAGTTTTGGTGTTTTTTTTCCTATTTCAACCGTCTTGAAAAATAGTGTATTGGTTAATAATATTACAAATTTGTACTTGTCGTAAAGAATAGACTGGCAGCTACAAAATGAGACCAAAATTTTGACAATCGGATAGAAATTGTGGGCACAGTGAACGATCAAAGCTAGAGATCTACCAAGCCTTTAAATTAAATCGTAAAAACGCCGAATTCGCACGTTTAAGGGGAGAAAAAGCCATTTAAAGTTTTGGTGTTTTTTTCCTATTTCAACCGTCATAAAAAATAGTGTATTGGTAAGTAAGATTAAAAATTTGTACTTGTCGTAAAGAATAGACTGGCAGCTACAAAATGAGACCAAAATTTTGACAATCGGATAGAAAATGTGGGCACAGTGAACGGTCAAAGCTAGAGATCTACCAAGCCTTTAAATTAAATCGTAAAAACGCTGAATTTGCACGTTTAAGGGGAGAAAAAGCCATTTAAAGTTTTAGTGTTTTTTTTTTTACTATTTCAACCGACATAAAAAATAGTGTATTGGTAAATAATATTACCAATTCGTAACTGTCGTGAAGTATAGACTGGCAACTACAAAATGAGACCAAAATTTTGACAATCGGATAGAAATTGTGGGCACAGTGAACGGTCAAAGCAAGAGATCTACCAAGCCTTTAAATTAAATCGTAAAAACGCCGAGTTCGCACGTTTAAGGGGAGAAAAAGCCATTTAAAGTTTTGGTGTTTTTTTTCCTTTTTCAACCGTCATAAAAAATAGTGTATTGGTAAATAATATTACAAATTTATACCTGTCGCAAAGAAGAGACTGGAAGCTACAAAATGAGACCAAAATTTTGAAAATCGGATAGAAATTGTGGGCACAGTGAACATTCAAAGCTAGAGATCTACCAAGCCTTTAAATTAAATCGTAAAAACGCCAAATTCGCACGTTTAAGGGGAGAAAAAGCCATTTAAAGTTTTGGTGTTTTTTTTTCCTATTTCAATCGTCATAAAAAAAAGTGTATTGGTAAATATTATTACAAATTTGTACTTGTCGTTAAGAATCGACTGGCAGGTACCAAATAAGACCAAAGTTTTGACAATCGGATAGAAATTGTGGCCACAGTGAACGGTCAAAACTAGAGATCTACCAAGCCTTTAAATTAAATCGTAAAAACGCCGAATTCGCACGTTTAAGGGGAGAAAAAGCCATTTAAAGTTTTGGTGTTTTTTTCCTATTTCAACCGTCATAAAAAATAGTGTATTGGTAAATAATATTACAAATTTGTACTTGTCGTGAAGAATAGACTGGCAGCTACAAAATGAGACCAAAATTTTGACAATCGGATAGAAATTGTGGCGACAGGGAACGGTCAAAGCTAGAGATCTACCAAGCCTTTAAATTAAATCGTAAAAACGCCGAATTCACACGTTTAAGGGGAGAAAAAGCCATTTAAAGTTTTGGTGTTTTTTTTTCTATTTCAACCGTCATAAAAAATAGTGTATTGGTAAATAATATCACAAATTTGTACTTGTCGTTAAGAATAGACTGGCAGCTACAATATGAGACCAAAATTTTGACAATCGGATAGAAATTGTGGGCACAGTGAACGGGCAAAGCTAGAGATCTACCAAGCCTTTAAACTAAATCGTAAAAATGCCGAATTCGCACGTTTAAGGGGAGAAAAAGCCATTTAAAGTTTTGGTGTTTTTTTCCTATTTCAACCGTCATAAAAAATAGTGTATTGGTAAATAATATTACAAATTTGTACTTGTCGTAAAGAATAGACTGGCAGCTACAAAATGAGACCAAAATTTTGACAATCGAATAGAAATTGTGGGCACAGTGAACGGTCAAAACTAGAGATCTACCAAGCCTTTAAATTAAATCGTAAAAACGCCGAGTTCACACGTTTAAGGGGAGAAAAAGCCATTTAAAGTTTTGGTGTTTTTTTTCCTATTTCAACCGTCATAAAAAATAAAGTGTTGGTAAATATTATTACAAATTTGTACTTGTCGTAAAGAATAGACTGGCAGCTACAAAATGAGACCAAAATTTTGACAATCGGATAGAAATTGTGACCACAGTGAACGGTCAAAGCTAGAGATCTACCAAGCCTTTAAATTAAATCGTAAAAACGCCGAATTCGCGCGTTTAAGGGGCGAAAAAGCCATTTAAAGTTTTGGTGTTTTTTTTCCTATTTCAACCGTCATAAAAAATAGTGTATTGGTAAATATTACTACAAATTTGTATTTGTCGTTAAGAAAAGACTGGCAGCTACAAAATGAGACCAAAATTTTGACAATCGGATAGAAATTGTGGGCACAGTGATTGTTTAAAGCTAGAGATCTACCAAGCCTTTAAATTAAATCGTAAAAACGCCGAATTCGCACGTTTAAGGGGAGAAAAGACCATTTAAAGTTTGGGTGTTTTTTTTCCTATTTCAACCGTCATAAAAAATAGTGTATTGGTAAATAATATTACAAATTTGTACTTGTCGTAAAGAATAGACTGGCAGCTACAAAATGAGACCAAAATTTTGACAATCGGATAGAAATTGTGGCCACAGTGAACGGTCAAAGCTATAAATCTACCAAGCCTTTAAATTAAATCGTAAAAACGCCGAATTCGCGCGTTTAAGGGGAGAAAAAACCATTTAAAGTTTTGGTGTTTTTTTTCCTATTTCAACCGTCATAACAAATAGTGTATTGGTAAATATTATTACAAATTTGGTTTTGTCGTAAAAAATAGACTGGCAGCTACAAAATGAGACCAAAATTTTGACAATCGGATAGAAATTGTGGGCACAGTGAACGGTCAAAGCTAGAGATCTACCAAGCCTTTAAATTAAATCGTGAAAACGCCGAAATCGCACGTTTAAGGGGAGAAAAAGCCATTTAAAGTTTTGGTGTTTTTTTTTCCTATTTCAACCGTCATAAAAAATAGTGTATTGGTGAAAAATATTACAAATTTGTATTTGTCGTAAACAATAGACTGGCAGCTACAAAATGAGACCAAAATTTTGACAATCGGATAGAAATTGTGGGCACAGTCAACAGTCAAAACTAGAGATCTACCAAGCCTTTAAATTAAATCGTAAAAATGCCGAGTTCGCACGTTTAAGGGGAGAAAAAGCCATTTAAAGTTTTGGTGTTTTTTTTCCTATTTCAACCGTCATAAAAAATAGTGTATTGGTAAATAATATTACAAATTTGTACTTGTCGTAAAGAATAGACTGGCAGCTACAAAATGAGACCAAAATTTTGACAATCGGATAGAAATTGTGGGCACAGTGAACGGTCAAAGCTAGAGATCTACCAAGCCTTTAAATTAAATCGTAAAAACGCCGAATTCGCACGTTTAAGGGGAGAAAAAGCCATTTAAAGTTTTGGTGTTTTTTTTCCTATTTCAATCGTCATAAAAAATAGTGTATTGGTAAATATTATTACAAATTTGTACTTGTCGTTAAGAATCGACTAGCAGCTACAAGATAAGACCAAAGTTTTGACAATCGGATAGAAATTGTGGGCACAGTGAACGGTCAAAACTAGAGATCTACCAAGCCTTTAAATTAAATCGTAAAAACGCCGAATTCGCACGTTTAAGGGGAGAAAAAGCCATTTAAAGTTTTGGTATATTTTTTCCTATTTCAACCGTCATAAAAAATAGTGTATTGGTAAATGATATTACAAATTTGTATTTGTCGTAAAGAATAGACTGGCAGCTACAAAATGAGACCAAAATTTTGACAATCGAATAGAAATTGTGGCCACAGTGAACGGTCAAAGCTAAAAATCTACCAAGCCTTTAAATTAAATCGTAAAACCGCCGAATTCAGGCGTTTAAGGGGAGAAAAACCCATTTAAAGTTTTGGTGTTTTTTTCCGATTTCAACCGTCATAAAAAAAAGTGTATTGGTAAATAATATTACAAATTTGTACTTGTCGTAAAGAATAGACTGGCAGCTACAAAATGAGACCAAAATTTTGACAATCGGATAGAAATTGTGGCCACAGTGAACGATCAAAGCTAGAGATCTACCAAGCCTTTAAATTAAATCGTAAAAACGCCGAATTCGCACGTTTAAGGGGAGAAAAAGCCATTTAAAGTTTTGGTGTTTTTTTTCCTATTTCAACCGTCATAAAAAATAGTGTATTGGTAAATAATATTACAAATTTGTACTTGTCGTAAAGAATAGACTGGCAGCTACAAAATGAGACCAACATTTTGACAATCGGATAGAAATTGTGGGCACAGTGAACGGTCAAAGCTAGAGATCTACCAAGCCTTTAAATTAAATCGTAAAAACGCCGAATTCGCACGTTTAAGGGGAGAAAAAGCCATTTAAAGTTTTGGTGTTTTTTTTCCTATTTCAATCGTCATAAAAAATAGTGTATTGGTAAATAATATTACAAATTTGTATTTGTCGTAAAGAATAGACTGGCAGCTACAAAATGTGACCAAAATTTTGACAATCGAATAGAAATTGTGGGCACAGTGAACGGTCAAAACTAGAGATCTACCAAGCCTTTAAATTAAATCGTAAAAACGCCGAATTCGCACGTTTAAGGGGAGAAAAAGCCGTTTAAAGTTTTGGTGTTTTTTTTCCTATTTCAACCGTCATAAAAAATAGTGTATTGGTAAACATTATTACAAATTTGTACTTGTCGTAAAGAATAGACTGGCAGCTACGAAATGAGACCAAAATTTTGACAATCAAATAGAAATTGTGGGTACAGTGAACGGTCAAAGCTAGAGATCTACCAAGCCTTTAAATTAAATCGTAAAAACGCCGAATTCGCACATTTAAGGGGAGAAAAAGCCATTTAAAGTTTTGGTGTTTTTTTTCCTATTTCAACCGTCATAAAAAATAGTGTATTGGTAAATAATATTACAAATTTGTACTTGTCGTAAAGAATAGACTGGCAGCTACAAAATGAGACCAAAGTTTTGACAATCGGATAGAAATTGTGGGCACAGTGAACGGTCAAAGCTAGAGATCTACCAAGCTTTTAAATTAAATCGTAAAAACGCCGAATTCGCACGTTTAAGGGGAGAAAAAGCCATTTAAAGTTTTGGTGTTTTTTTTTCCGATTTCAAGCGTCATAAAAAATAGTGTCTTGGTAAATAATATTACAAATTTCTACTTGTCGTTAAGAATAGACTGGCAGCTACAAAATGAGACCAAAATTTTCACAATCGGATAGAAATCGTGCACAGTGAACGGTCAAAGCTAGAGATCTACCAAGCCTTTAAATTAAATCGGTAAAAACGCCGAGTTCACACGTTTAAGGGGAGAAAAAGCCATTTACAGTTTTGGTGTTTGTTTTCCTATTTCAACCGTCATAAAAAATAGTGTATTGGTAAAAAATATTACAAATTTGTACTTGTCGTAAAGAATAGACTGGCAGCTACAAAATGAGACCAAAATTTTGACAATCGGATAGAAATTGTGGGCACAGTGAACGGTCAAAGCTAGAGATCTACCAAGCCTTTAAATTAAATCGTAAAAACGCCGAATTTCCACGTTTAAGGGGAGAAAAAGCCATTTAAAGTTTTGGTGCTGTTTTTCCTATTTCAATCGTCATAAAAAATAGTGTATTGGTAAATATTATTACAAATTTGTATTTGTCGTGTAGAATAGACTGGCAGCTACAAAATGAGACCAAAATTTTGACAATCGGATAGAAATTGTGGGCACAGTGAACGCTCAAAGCTAGAGATCTACCAAGCCTTTAAATTGAATCGTAAAAACGCCGAATTCGCACGTTTAAGGGGAGAAAAAGCCATTTGAAGTTTTGGTTTTTTTTTTCCTATTTCAACCGTCATAAAAAAAAGTGTATTGGTAAATAATATTACAAATTTGTACCTGTCGTAAAGAATAGACTGGCAGCTACAAAATGAGACCAAAATTTTGACAATCGGATAGAAATTGTGGCCACAGTGAACGGTCAAAGCTAGAGACCTACCAAACCTTTAAATTAAATCGTAAAAACGCCGAATTCGCACGTTTAAGGGGAGAAAAAGCCATTTAAAGTTTTGGTATTTTTTTTCCTATTTCAACCGTCATAAAAAATAGTGTATTGGTAAATAATATTACAAATTTGTACTTGTCGTAAAGAATAGACTGGCAGCTACAAAATGAGACCAAAATTTTGACAATCGGATAGAAATTGTGGGCACAGTGAACGCTCAAAGCTAGAGATCTACCAAGCCTTTAAATTGAATCGTAAAAACGCCGAATTCGCACGTTTAAGGGGAGAAAAAGCCATTTGAAGTTTTGGTTTTTTTTTTCCTATTTCAACCGTCATAAAAAAAAGTGTATTGGTAAATAATATTACAAATTTGTACCTGTCGTAAAGAATAGACTGGCAGCTACAAAATGAGACCAAAATTTTGACAATCGGATAGAAATTGTGGCCACAGTGAACGGTCAAAGCTAGAGACCTACCAAACCTTTAAATTAAATCGTAAAAACGCCGAATTCGCACGTTTAAGGGGAGAAAAAGCCATTTAAAGTTTTGGTATTTTTTTTCCTATTTCAACCGTCATAAAAAATAGTGTATTGGTAAATAATATTACAAATTTGTACTTGTCGTAAAGAATAGACTGGCAGCTACAAAATGAGACCAAAATTTTGACAATCAGATAAAAATTGTGGGCACAGTGATCGGTCAAAGCTAGAGATCTACCAAGCCTTTAAATTAAATCGTAAAAACGCCGAATTCGCACGTTTAAGAGGAGAAAAAGCCATTTAAAGTTTTGGTGTTTTTTTTCCTATTTCAACCGTCATAAAAAATAGTGTATTGGTAAATAATATTACAAATTTGTATTTGTCGTAAAGAATAGACTGGCAGCTACGAAATGAGACCAACATTTTGACAATCGGATAGAAATTGTGGGCACAGTGAACGGTCAAAGCTAGAGATCTACCAAGCCTTTAAATTAAATCGTAAAAACGCGAATTCGCACGTTTAAGGGGAGGAAAAGCCATTTAAAGTTTTGGTGTTTTTTTTTTTCTATTTCAACCGTCATAAAAAATAGTGTATTTGTAAATAATATTACAAATTTGTACTTGTCGTAAAGAATAGACTGGCAGCTACAAAATGAGACCAAAATTTTGGCAATCGGATAGAAATTGTGGGCACAGTGAACGGTCAAAGCTAGAGATCTACCAAGCCTTTAAATTAAATCGTAAAAACGCCGGATTCGCACGTTTAAGGGGAGAAAAAGCCATTTAAAGTTTTGGTGTCTTTTTCCTATTTCAACCGTCATAAAAAATAGTGTATTGGTAAATATTATTACAAATTTGTACTTGTCGTAAAGAATAGACTGGCAGCTACAAAATGAGACCAAAATTTTGACAATCGGATAGAAATTGTGGGCGCAGTGAACCGTCAAAGCTAAGGATCTACCAAGCCTTTAAATTAAATCGTGAAAACGCCGAATTCGCACGTTTAAGGGGAGAAAAAGCCATTTAAAGTTTTGGTGTTTTTTTTCCTATTTCAACCGTCATAAAAAAAAGTGTATTGGTAAATAATATTACAAATTTGTACTTGTCGTAAAGAATAGACTGGCAGCTAGAAAATGAGACCAAAATTTTGACAATCGGATAGAAATTGTAGGCACAGTGAACGGTCAAAGCTAGAGATCTACCAAGCCTTTAAATTAAATCGTAAAAACGCCGAATTCGCACGTTTAAGGGGAGAAAAAGCCATTTAAAGTTTTGGTGTTTTTTTTCCTATTTAAACCGTCATAAAAAATAGTGTATTGGTAAATAATATTACAAATTTGTACTTGTCGTAAAGAATAGACCGGCAGCTACAAAATGAGACCAAAGTTTTGACAATCGGATAGAAATTGTGGGCACAGTGAACAGTCAAAGCTAGAGATCTACCAAGCTTTTAAATTAAATCGTAAAAACGCCGAATTCGCACGTTTAAGGGGAGAAAAAGCCATTTAAAGTTTTGGTGTTTTTTTCCGATTTCAACAGTCATAAAAAATAGTGTCTTGGTAAATAATATTACAAATTTATACTTGTCGTAAAGAATAGACTGGCAGCTACAAAATGAGACCAAAATTTTGACAATCGGATAGAAATTTATACTTGTCGTAAAGAATAGACTGGCAGCTACAAAATGAGACCAAAATTTTGACAATCGGATAGAAATTGTGGGCACAGTGAACGGTCCAAGCTAGAGATCTACCAAGCCTTTAAATTAAATCGTAAAAACGCCGAATTCGCACGTTTAAGGGGAGAAAAAGCCATTTAAAGTTTTGGTGTTTTTTTTCCTATTTCAACCGTCATAAGAAATAGTGTATTGGTAAATAATATTACAAATTTATACTTGTCATAAAGAATAGACTGGCAGCTACAAAATGAGACCAAAATTTTGACAATCGGATAAAAATTGTGGGCACAGTGAACGGTCAAAGCTAGATATCTACCAAGCCTTTAAATTAAATCGTAAAAACGCCGAATTCACACGTTTAAGGGGAGAAAAAGCCATTTAAAGTTTTGGTGCTTTTTTTCCTATTTCAATCGTCATAAAAAATAGTGTATTGGTAAATATTATTACAAATTTGTATTTGTCGTAAAGAATAGACTGGCAGCTATAAAATGAGACCAAAATTTTGACAATCGGATAGAAATTGCGGGCATGGTGATTGGTTAAAGCTAGAGATCTACCAAGCCTTTAAATTAAATCGAAAAAACGCCGAATTCACACGTTTAAGGAGAGAAAAGACCATTTAAAGTTTGGGTGTTTTTTTTCCTATTTCAACCGTCATGAAAAATAGTGTGTCTGTAAATAATATAACAAATTTATACTTGTCGTAAAGAATAGACTGGCAGCTACAAAATGAGACCAAAATTTTGACAATCGGATAGAAATTGTGGCCACAGTGAACGGTCAAAGCTAGAGATCTACCAAGCCTTTAAATTAAATCGTAAAAACGCCGAATTCGCGCGTTTAAGGGGAGAAAAAGCCATTTAAAGTTTTGGTGTTTTTTTTCCTATTTCAACCGTCATAAAAAATAGTGTATTGGTAAATATTATTACAAATTTGTACTTGTCGTAAAGAATAGACTGGCAGCTACAAAATGAGACCAAAATTTTGACAATCGGATAGAAATTGTGGGCACAGTGAACGGTCAAAGCTAGAGATCTACCAAGCCTTTAAATTAAATCGTAAAAACGCCGAATTCGCACGTTTAAGGGGAGAAAAAGCCATTTAAAGTTTTGGTGTTTTTTTTTCCTATTTCAACCGTCATAAAAAAAAGTGTATTGGTAAATAATATCACAAATTTGTACTTGTCGTAAAGAATAGATTGGCAGCTACGAAATGAGACCAAAATTTTGACAATCGGATAGAAATTGTGGGCACAGTGAACGGTCAAAGCTAGAGATCTACCAAGCCTTTAAATTAAATCGTAAAAACGCCAAATTCGCACGTTTAAGGGGAGAAAAAGCCATTTAAAGTTTTGGTGTTTTTTTTTCCTATTTCAACCGTCATAAAAAATAGTGGATTGGTAAATAATATAACAAATTTGTACTTGTCGTAAAGAATAGACTGGCAGCTACAAAATGAGACCAAAATTTTGACAATCGGATAGAATCCGTGGGCACAGCGACTGGTCAAAGCTAGAGATCTACCAAGCCTTTAAATTAAATCGTAAAAACGCCGAATTCGCACGTTTAAGGGGAGAAAAAGCCATTTAAAATTTTGGTGTTTTTTTCCTATTTCAACCGTCATAAAAAATAGTGTCTTGGTTAAAAATATTACAAATTTGTACTTGTCGTAAAGCATAGACTGCCAGCTACAAAATGAGACCAAAATTTTGACAATCGGATAGAAATTGTGGCCACAGTGAACGGTCAAAGCTAGAGATCTACCAAGCCTTTAAATTAAATCGTAAAAACGCCGAATTCGCACGTTTAAGGGGAGAAAAAGCCATTTAAAGTTTTGGTGTTTTTTTTCCTATTTCGACCGTCATAAAAAATAGTGTATTGGTTAATAATATTACAAATTTGTACTTGTCGTAAAGAATAGACTGCCAGCTACAAAATGAGACCAAATTTTGACAATCGGATAGAAATTGTGGCCACAGTGAACGGTCAAAGCTAGAGATCTACCAAGCTTTTAAATTAAATCGTAAAATTGCCGAATTCGCACGTTTAAGGGGAGAAAAAGCCATCTCAAGTTTTGGTGTTTTTTTTCCTATTTCAACCGTCATAAAAAATAGTGGATTGGTAAATATTATTACAAATTTGTACTTGTCGTAAAGCATAGACTGCCAGCTACAAAATGAGACCAAAATTTTGACAATCGGATAGAAATTGTGGCCACAGTAAACGGTCAAAGCTAGAGATCTACCAAGCCTTTAAATTAAATCGTAAAAACGCCGAATTCGCACGTTTAAGGGGAGAAAAAGCCATTTAAAGTTTTGGTGTTTTTTTTCCTATTTCGACCGTCATAAAAAATAGTGTATTGGTAAATAATATTACAAATTTGTCCTTGTCGTAAAGAATAGACTGCCAGCTACAAAATGAGACCAAATTTTGACAATCGGATAGAAATTGTGGCCACAGTGAACGGTCAAAGCTAGAGATCTACCAAGCCTTTAAATTAAATCGTAAAAACGCCGAATTCGCACGTTTAAGGGGAGAAAAAGCCATTTAAAGTTTTGGTGTTTTTTTTTCCTATTTCAACCGTCATAAAAAATAGTGTATTGGTAAATAATATCACAAATTTGTACTTGTCGTAAAGAATAGATTGGCAGCTACGAAATGAGACCAAAATTTTGACAATCGGATAGAAATTGTGGGCACAGTGAACGGTCAAAGCTAGAGATCTACCAAGCCTTTAAATTAAATCGTAAAAACGCCGAATTCGCACGTTTAAGGGGAGAAAAAGCCATTTAAAGTTTTGGTGTTTTTTTTCCTATTTCAACCGTCATAAAAAATAGTGGATTGGTAAATAATATTACAAATTTGTACTTGTCGTAAAGCATAGACTGCCAGCTACAAAATGAGACCAAAATTTTGACAATCGGATAGAAATTGTGGGCAGAGTGAACGGTCAAAGCTAGAGATCTACCAAGCCTTTAAATTAAATCGTAAAAACGCCGAATTCGCACGTTTAAGGGGAGAAAAAGCCATTTAAAATTTTGGTGTTTTTTTTCCTATTTCGACCGTCATAAAAAATAGTGTATTGGTTAATAATATTACAAATTTGTACTTGTCGTAAAGAATAGACAGCCAGCTACAAAATGAGACCAAATTTTGACAATCGGATAGAAATTGTGGCCACAGTGAACGGTCAAAGCTAGAGATCTACCAAGCCTTTAAATTAAATCGTAAAAACGCCGAATTCGCACGTTTAAGGGGCGAAAAAGCCATTTAAAGTTTTGGTGTTTTTTTTTCCTATTTCAACCGTCATAAAAAATAGTGTATTGGTAAATAATATCACAAATTTGTACTTGTCGTAAAGAATAGATTGGCAGCTACGAAATGAGACCAAAATTTTGACAATCGGATAGAAATTGTGGGCACAGTGAACGGTCAAAGCTAGAGATCTACCAAGCCTTTAAATTAAATCGTAAAAACGCCGAATTCGCACGTTTAAGGGGAGAAAAAGCCATTTAAAGTTTTGGTGCTTTTTTTCCTATTTCAATCGTCATAAAAAATAGTGTATTGGTAAATATTATTACAAATTTGTATTTGTCGTAAAGAATAGACTGGCAGCTATAAAATGAGACCAAAATTTTGACAATCGGATAGAAATTGCGGGCATAGTGATTGGTTAAAGCTAGAGATCTACCAAGCCTTTAAATTAAATCGTAAAAACGCCGAATTCACACGTTTAAGGAGAGAAAAGACCATTTAAAGTTTGGGTGTTTTTTTTCCTATTTCAACCGTCATGAAAAATAGTGTGTTGGTAAATAATATTACAAATTTATACTTGTCGTAAAGAATAGACTGGCAGCTACAAAATGAGACCAAAATTTTGACAATCGGATAGAAATTGTGGCCACAGTGAACGGTCAAAGCTAGAGATCTACCAAGCCTTTAAATTAAATCGTAAAAACGCCGAATTCGCGCGTTTAAGGGGAGAAAAAGCCATTTAAAGTTTTGGTGTTTTTTTTCCTATTTCAACCGTCATAAAAAATAGTGTATTGGTAAATATTATTACAAATTTGTACTTGTCGTAAAGAATAGACTGGCAGCTACAAAATGAGACCAAAATTTTGACAATCGGATAGAAATTGTGGGCACAGTGAACGGTCAAAGCTAGAGATCTACCAAGCCTTTAAATTAAATCGTAAAAACGCCGAATTCGCACGTTTAAGGGGAGAAAAAGCCATTTAAAGTTTTGGTGTTTTTTTTTCCTATTTCAACCGTCATAAAAAAAAGTGTATTGGTAAATAATATCACAAATTTGTGCTTGTCGTAAAGAATAGATTGGCAGCTACGAAATGAGACCAAAATTTTGATAATCGGATAGAAATTGTGGGCACAGTGAACGGTCAAAGCTAGAGATCTACCAAGCCTTTAAATTAAATCGTAAAAACGCCGAATTCTCACGTTTAAGGGGAGAAAAAGCCATTTAAAGTTTTGGTGTTTTTTTTCCTATTTCAACCGTCATAAAAAATAGTGTGTTGGTAAATAATATTACAAATTTGTACTTGTCGTAAAGAATAGACTGGCAGCTACAAAATGAGACCAAAATTTTGACAATCGGATAGAAATTGTGGGCGCAGTGAACTGTCAAAGCTAAGGATCTACCAAGCCTTTAAATTAAATCGTAAAAACGCCGAATTCGCACGTTTAAGGGGAGAAAAAGCCATTTAAAGTTTTGGTGTTTTTTTTCCTATTTCAACCGTCATAAAAAATAGTGTATTGGTAAATAATATTACAAATTTGTACTTGTCGTAAAGAATAGACTGGCAGCTACAAAATGAGACCAAAATTTTGACAATCGGATAGAAATTGTGGGCACAGTGAACGGTCAAAGCTAGAAATCTACCAAGCCTTTAAATTAAATCGTAAAAACGCCGAATTCGCACGTTTAAGGGGAGAAAAAGCCATTTAAAATTTTGGTGTTTTTTTTTCATTTCAACCGTCATAGAAAATAGTGGATTGGTAAATAATATAACAAATTTGTACTTGTCGTAAAGAATAGACTGGCAGCTACAAAATGAGACCAAAATTTTGACAATCGGATAGAATCCGTGGGCACAGCGACTGGTCAAAGCTAGAGATCTACCAAGCCTTTAAATTAAATCGTAAAAACGCCAAATTCGCACGTTGAAGGGGAGAAAAAGCCATTTAAAATTTTGGTGTTTTTTTCCTATTTCAACCGTCATAAAAAATAGTGTCTTGGTTAAAAATATTACAAATTTGTACTTGTCGTAAAGCATAGACTGCCAGCTACAAAATGAGACCAAAATTTTGACAATTGGATAGAAATTGTGGCCACAGTGAACGGTCAAAGCTAGAGATCTACCAAACCTTTAAATTAAATCGTAAAAACGCCGAATTCGCACGTTTAAGGGGAGAAAAAGCCATTTAAAGTTTTGGTGTTTTTTTTCCTATTTCGACCGTCATAAAAAATAGTGTATTGGTTAATAATATTACAAATTTGTACTTGTCGTAAAGAATAGACTGCCAGCTACAAAATGAGACCAAAATTTTAACAATCGGATAGAAATCGTGGGCACAGCGACCGGTCAAAGCTAGAGATCTACCAAGCCTTTAAATTAAATCGTAAAAACGCCGAATTCGCACGTTTAAGGGGAGAAAAAGCCATTTCAAATTTTGGTGTTTTTTTTTCCTATTTCAACCGTCATAAAAAATAGTGTCTTGGTTAAAAATATTACAAATTTGTACTTGTCGTAAAGAATAGACTGGCAGCTACAAAATGAGACCAATATTTTGACAATCGGATAGAAATTGTGGGCACAGTGAACGGTCAAAGCTAGAGATCTACCAAACCTTTAAATTAAATCGTAAAAACGCCGAATTCGCACGTTTAAGGGGAGAAAAAGCCATTTAAAGTTTTGGTGTCTTTTTCCTATTTCAACCGTCATAAAAAATAGTGTATTGGTAAATATTCTTACAAATTTATACTTGTCGTAAAGAATAGACTGGCAGCTACAAAATGAGACCAAAATTTTGACAATCGGATAGAAATTGTGGCCACAGTGAACGGTCAAAGCTAGAGATCTACCAAGCCTTTAAATTAAATCGTAAAAACGCCGAATTTGCACGTTTAAGGGGAGAAAAAGCCATTTAAAGTTTTGGTGTTTTTTTTTCTATTTCGACCGTCATAAAAAATAGTGTATTGGTTAATAATATTACAAATTTGTACTTGTCGTAAAGAATAGACTGCCAGCTATAAAATGAGACCAAATTTTGACAATCGGATAGAAATTGTGGGCACAGTGAACGGTCAAAGCTAGAGATCTACCAAGCCTTTAAATTAAATCGTAAAAACGCCGAATTCGCACGTTTAAGGGGAGAAAAAGCCATTTAAAGTTTTGGTGTTTTTTTTTCCTATTTCAACCGTCATAAAAAAAAGTGTATTGGTAAATAATATCACAAATTTAGACTTGTCGTAAAGAATAGATTGGCAGCTACGAAGTGAGACCAAAATTTTGACAATCGGATAGAAATTGTGGGCACAGTGAACGGTCAAAGCTAGAGATCTACCAAGCCTTTAAATTAAATCGTAAAAACGCCGAATTCGCACGTTTAAGGGGAGAAAAAGCCATTTAAAGTTTTGGTGTTTTTTTTCCTATTTCAACCGTCATAAAAAATAGTGGATTGGTAAATAATATTACAAATTTGTACTTGTCGTAAAGCATAGACTGCCAGCTACAAAATGAGACCAAAATTTTGACAATTGGATAGAAATTGTGGGCACAGTGAACGGTCAAAGCTAGAGATCTACCAAACCTTTAAATTAAATCGTAAAAACGCCGAATTCGCACGTTTAAGGGGAGAAAAAGCCATTTAAAGTTTTGGTGTTTTTTTTCCTATTTCGACCGTCATGAAAAATAGTGTATTGGTTAATAATATTACAAATTTGTACTTGTCGTAAAGAATAGACTGCCAGCTACAAAATGAGACCAAATTTTGACAATCGGATAGAAATTGTGGCCACAGTGAACGGTCAAAGCTAGAGATCTACCAAGCCTTTAAATTAAATCGTAAAAACGCCGAATTCTCACGTTTAAGGGGAGAAAAAGCCATTTAAAGTTTTGGTGTTTTTTTTTTCTATTTCAACCGTCATAAAAAAAAGTGTATTGGTAAATAATATCACAAATTTGTACTTGTCGTAAAGAATAGATTGGCAGCTACGAAATGAGACCAAAATTTTGACAATCGGATAGAAATTGTGGGCACAGTGAACGGTCAAAGCTAGAGATCTACCAAGCCTTTAAATTAAATCGTAAAAACGCCGAATTCGCACGTTTAAGGGGAGAAAAAGCCATTTAAAGTTTTGGTGTTTTTTTTCCTATTTCAACCGTCATAAAAAATAGTGGATTGGTAAATAATATTACAAATTTGTACTTGTCGTAAAGAATAGACTGGCAGCTACAAAATGAGACCAAAATTTTAACAATCGGATAGAAATCGTGGGCACAGCGACCGGTCAAAGCTAGAGATCTACCAAGCCTTTAAATTAAATCGTAAAAACGCCGAATTCGCACGTTTAAGGGGAGAAAAAGCCATTTCAAATTTTGGTGTTTTTTTTCCTATTTCAACCGTCATAAAAAATAGTGTCTTGGTTAAAAATATTACAAATTTGTACTTGTCGTAAAGAATAGACTGGCAGCTACAAAATGAGACCAATATTTTGACAATCGGATAGAAATTGTGGGCACAGTGAACGGTCAAAGCTAGAGATCTACCAAACCTTTAAATTAAATCGTAAAAACGCCGAATTCGCACGTTTAAGGGGAGAAAAAGCCATTTAAAGTTTTGGTGTCTTTTTCCTATTTCAACCGTCATAAAAAATAGTGTATTGGTAAATATTCTTACAAATTTGTACTTGTCGTGAAGAATAGACTGGCAGCTACAAAATGAGACCAAAATTTTGACAATCGGATAGAAATTGTGGCCACAGTGAACGGTCAAAGCTAGAGATCTACCAAGCCTTTAAATTAAATCGTAAAAACGCCGAATTCGCACGTTTAAGGGGAGAAAAAGCCATTTAAAGTTTTGGTGTTTTTTTTCCTATTTCGACCGTCATAAAAAATAGTGTATTGGTTAATAATATTACAAATTTGTACTTGTCGTAAAGAATAGACTGCCAGCTACAAAATGAGACCAAATTTTGACAATCGGATAGAAATTGTGGGCACAGTGAACGGTCAAAGCTAGAGATCTACCAAGCCTTTAAATTAAATCGTAAAAACGCCGAATTCGCACGTTTAAGGGGAGAAAAAGCCATTTAAAGTTTTGGTGTTTTTTTTTCCTATTTCAACCGTCATAAAAAAAAGTGTATTGGTAAATAATATCACAAATTTAGACTTGTCGTAAAGAATAGATTGGCAGCTACGAAATGAGACCAAAATTTTGACAATCGGATAGAAATTGTGGGCACAGTGAACGGTCAAAGCTAGAGGTCTACCAAGCCTTTAAATTAAATCGTAAAAACGCCGAATTCGCACGTTTAAGGGGAGAAAAAGCCATTTAAAGTTTTGGTGTTTTTTTTCCTATTTCAACCGTCATAAAAAATAGTGGATTGGTAAATAATATTACAAATTTGTACTTGTCGTAAAGAATAGACTGGCAGCTACAAAATGAGACCAAAATTTTAACAATCGGATAGAAATCGTGGGCACAGCGACCGGTCAAAGCTAGAGATCTACCAAGCCTTTAAATTAAATCGTAAAAACGCTGAATTCGCACGTTTAAGGGGAGAAAAAGCCATTTAAAATTTTGGTGTTTTTTTTCCTATTTCAACCGTCATAAAAAATAGTGTCTTGGTTAAAAATATTACAAATTTGTACTTGTCGTAAAGAATAGACTGGCAGCTACAAAATGAGACCAATATTTTGACAATCGGATAGAAATTGTGGGCACAGTGAACGGTCAAAGCTAGAGATCTACCAAACCTTTAAATTAAATCGTAAAAACGCCGAATTCGCACGTTTAAGGGGAGAAAAAGCCATTTAAAGTTTTGGTGTCTTTTTCCTATTTCAACCGTCATAAAAAATAGTGTATTGGTAAATATTCTTACAAATTTGTACTTGTCGTAAAGAATAGACTGGCAGCTACAAAATGAGACCAAAATTTTGACAATCGGATAGAAATTGTGGGCACAGTGAACGGTCAAAGCTAGAGATCGACCAAGCCTTTAAATTAAATCGTAAAAACGCCGAATTCGCACGTTTAAGGGGAGAAAAAGCCATTTAAAGTTTTGGTGTTTTTTTTCCTATTTCAACCGTCATAAAAAATAGTGGATTGGTAAATAATATTACAAATTTGTACTTGTCGTAAAGAATAGACTGGCAGCTACAAAATGAGACCAAAATTTTAACAATCGGATAGAAATCGTGGGCACAGCGACCGGTCAAAGCTAGAGATCTACCAAGCCTTTAAATTAAATCGTAAAAACGCCGAATTCGCACGTTTAAGGGGAGAAAAAGCCATTTAAAATTTTGGTGTTTTTTTCCTATTTCAACCGTCATAAAAAATAGTGTCTTGGTTTAAAATATTACAAATTTGTACTTGTCGTAAAGCATAGACTGCCAGCTACAAAATGAGACCAAAATTTTGACAATCGGATAGAAATTGTGGCCACAGTGAACGGTCAAAGCTAGAGATCTACCAAGCCTTTAAATTAAATCGTAAAAACGCCGAATTCGCGCGTTTAAGGGGAGAAAAAGCCATTTAAAGTTTTGGTGTTTTTTTTCCTATTTCGACCGTCATAAAAAATAGTGTATTGGTTAATAATATTACAAATTTGTACTTGTCGTAAAGAATAGACTGCCAGCTACAAAATGAGACCAAATTTTGACAATCGGATAGAAATTGTGGGCACAGTGAACGGTCAAAGCTAGAGATCTACCAAGCCTTTAAATTAAATCGTAAAAACGCCGAATTCGCACGTTTAAGGGGAGAAAAAGCCATTTAAAGTTTTGGTGTTTTTTTTTCCTATTTCAACCGTCATAAAAAAAAGTGTATTGGTAAATAATATCACAAATTTGTACTTGTCGTAAAGAATAGGTTGGCAGCTACGAAATGAGACCAAAATTTTGACAATCGGATAGAAATTGTGGGCACAGTGAACGGTCAAAGCTAGAGATCTACCAAGCCTTTAAATTAAATCGTAAAAACGCCGAATTCGCACGTTTAAGGGGAGAAAAAGCCATTTAAAGTTTTGGTGTTCTTTTTCCTATTTCAACCGTCATAAAAAATAGTGGATTGGTAAATAATATTACAAATTTGTACTTGTCGTAAAGAATAGACTGGCAGCTACAAAATGAGACCAAAATTTTAACAATCGGATAGAAATCGTGGGCACAGCGACCGGTCAAAGCTAGAGATCTACCAAGCCTTTAAATTAAATCGTAAAAACGCCGAATTCGCACGTTTAAGGGGAGAAAAAGCCATTTAAAATTTTGGTGTTTTTTTTCCTATTTCAACCGTCATAAAAAATAGTGTCTTGGTTAAAAATATTACAAATTTGTACTTGTCGTAAAGAATAGACTGGCAGCTACAAAATGAGACCAATATTTTGACAATCGGATAGAAATTGTGGGCACAGTGAACGGTCAAAGCTAGAGATCTACCAAACCTTTAAATTAAATCGTAAAAACGCCGAATTCGCACGTTTAAGGGGAGAAAAAGCCATTTAAAGTTTTGGTGTCTTTTTCCTATTTCAACCGTCATAAAAAATAGTGTATTGGTAAATATTCTTACAAATTTGTACTTGTCGTGAAGAATAGACTGGCAGCTACAAAATGAGACCAAAATTTTGACAATCGGATAGAAATTGTGGCCACAGTGAACGGTCAAAGCTAGAGATCTACCAAGCCTTTAAATTAAATCGTAAAAACGCCGAATTCGCACGTTTAAGGGGAGAAAAAGCCATTTAAAGTTTTGGTGTTTTTTTTTCCTATTTCGACCGTCATAAAAAATAGTGTATTGGTTAATAATATTACAAATTTGTACTTGTCGTAAAGAATAGACTGCCAGCTACAAAATGAGACCAAATTTTGACAATCGGATAGAAATTGTGGGCACAGTGAACGGTCAAAGCTAGAGATCTACCAAGCCTTTAAATTAAATCGTAAAAACGCCGAATTCGCACGTTTAAGGGGAGAAAAAGCCATTTAAAGTTTTGGTGTTTTTTTTTCCTATTTCAACCGTCATAAAAAAAGTGTATTGGTAAGTAATATCACAAATTTGTACTTGTCGTAAAGACTAGATTGGCAGCTACGAAATGAGACCAAAATTTTGACAATCGGATAGAAATTGTGGGCACAGTGAACGGTCAAAGCTAGAGATCTACCAAGCCTTTAAATTAAATCGTAAAAACGCCGAATTCGCACGTTTAAGGGGAGAAAAAGCCATTTAAAGTTTTGATGTTTTTTTTCCTATTTCAACCGTCATAAAAAATAGTGGATTGGTAAATAATATTACAAATTTGTACTTGTCGTAAAGAATAGACTGGCAGCTACAAAATGAGACCAAAATTTTAACAATCGGATAGAAATCGTGGGCACAGCGACCGGTCAAAGCTAGAGATCTACCAAGCCTTTAAATTAAATCGTAAAAACGCCGAATTCGCACGTTTAAGGGGAGAAAAAGCCATTTAAAGTTTTGATGTTTTTTTTCCTATTTCAACCGTCATAAAAAATAGTGGATTGGTAAATAATATTACAAATTTGTACTTGTCGTAAAGAATAGACTGGCAGCTACAAAATGAGACCAAAATTTTAACAATCGGATAGAAATCGTGGGCACAGCGACCGGTCAAAGCTAGAGATCTACCAAGCCTTTAAATTAAATCGTAAAAACGCCGAATTCGCACGTTTAAGGGGAGAAAAAGCCATTTAAAGTTTTGGTGTTTTTTTTTCCTATTTCAACCGTCATAAAAAAAGTGTATTGGTAAGTAATATCACAAATTTGTACTTGTCGTAAAGACTAGATTGGCAGCTACGAAATGAGACCAAAATTTTGACAATCGGATAGAAATTGTGGGCACAGTGAACGGTCAAAGCTAGAGATCTACCAAGCCTTTAAATTAAATCGTAAAAACGCCGAATTCGCACGTTTAAGGGGAGAAAAAGCCATTTAAAGTTTTGATGTTTTTTTTCCTATTTCAACCGTCATAAAAAATAGTGGATTGGTAAATAATATTACAAATTTGTACTTGTCGTAAAGAATAGACTGGCAGCTACAAAATGAGACCAAAATTTTAACAATCGGATAGAAATCGTGGGCACAGCGACCGGTCAAAGCTAGAGATCTACCAAGCCTTTAAATTAAATCGTGAAAACGCCGAATTCGCACGTTTAAGGGGAGAAAAAGCCATTTAAAGTTTTGGTGTTTTTTTTTCCTATTTCAACCGTCATAAAAAAAGTGTATTGGTAAGTAATATCACAAATTTATACTTGTCGTAAAGACTAGATTGGCAGCTACGAAATGAGACCAAAATTTTGACAATCGGATAGAAATTGTGGGCACAGTGAACGGTCAAAGCTAGAGATCTACCAAGCCTTTAAATTAAATCGTAAAAACGCCGAATTCGCACGTTTAAGGGGAGAAAAAGCCATTTAAAGTTTTGATGTTTTTTTTCCTATTTCAACCGTCATAAAAAATAGTGGATTGGTAAATAATATTACAAATTTGTACTTGTCGTAAAGAATAGACTGGCAGCTACAAAATGAGACCAATATTTTGACGATCGGATAGAAATTGTGGGCACAGTGAACGGTCAAAGCTAGAGATCTACCAAACCTTTAAATTAAATCGTAAAAACGCCGAATTCGCACGTTTAAGGGGAGAAAAAGCCATTTAAAGTTTTGGTGTCTTTTTCCTATTTCAACCGTCATAAAAAATAGTGTATTGGTATATATTCTTACAAATTTGTACTTGTCGTAAAGAATAGACTGGCAGCTACAAAATGAGACCAATATTTTGACAATCGGATAGAAATTGTGGGCGCAGTGAACCGTCAAAACTAAGGATCTACCAAGCCTTCAAATTAAATCGTAAAAATGCCGAATTCGCACGTTTAAGGGGAGAAAAAGCCATTTAAAGTTTTGGTGTTTTTTTTCCTATTTCAACCGTCATAAAAAATAGTGTATTGGTAAATAATATTACAAATTTGTACTTGTCGTAAAGAATAGACTGGCAGCTACAAAATGAGACCAAAGTTTTGACAATCGGATAGAAATTGTGGGCACAGTGAACGGTCAAAGCTAGAGATCTACCAAGCTTTTAAATTAAATCGTAAAAACGCCGAGTTCGCACGTTTAAGGGGAGAAAAAGCCATTTAAAGTTTTGGTGTTTTTTTTCCGATTTCAACCGTCATAAAAAATAGTGTCTTGGTAAATAATATTACAAATTTGTACTTGTCGTAAAGAATAGACTGGCAGCTACAAAATGAGACCAATATTTTGACAATCGGATAGAAATTGTGGGCACAGTGAACGGTCAAAGCTAGAGATCTACCAAGCCTTTAAATTAAATCGTCGCCGAATTCGCACGTTTAAGGGGAGAAAAAGCCATTTAAAGTTTTGGTGTTTTTTTCCTATTTCAACCGTCATAAAAAATAGTGTATTGGTAAATAATATTACAAATTTGTATTTGTCGTAAAGAATAGACTGGCAGCTACGAAATGAGACCAAAATTTTGACAATCGGATAGAAATTGTGGGCACAGTGAACGGTCAAAGCTAGAGATCTACCAAGCCTTTAAATTAAATCGTAAAAACGCCGAATTCGCACATTTAAGGGGAGAAAAAGCCATTTAAAGTTTTGGTGTTTTTTTTCTATTTCAACCGTCATAAAAAAAAGATGTATTGGTAAATAATATTACAAATTTGTACTTGTCGTAAAGAATAGACTGGCAGCTACAAAATGAGACCAATATTTTGACAATCGGATAGAAATTGTGGGCACAGTGAACGGTCAGAGGTAGAGATCTACCAAGCCTTTAAATTAAATCGTAAAAACGCCGAATTCGCACGTTTAAGGGGAGAAGAAGCCATTTAAAGTTTTGGTGTCTTTTTCCTATTTCAACCGTCATAAAAAATAGTGTATTGGTAAATAATATTACAATTTTGTACTTCTCGTAAAGAATAGACTGGCAGCTACAAAATGAGACCAAAATTTTGACAATCGGATAGAAATTATGGGCGCAGTGAACCGTCAAAGCTAAGGATCTACCAAGCCTTTAAATTAAATCGTAAAAACGCCGAATTCGCACGTTTAAGGGGAGAAAAAGCCATCTAAAGTTTTGGTGTTTTTTTTCCTATTTCAACCGTCATAAAAAATAGTGTATTGGTAAATAATATTACAAAGTTGAACTTGTCGTAAAGAATAGACTGGCAGCTACAAAATGAGACCAAAATTTTGACAATCGGATAGAAATTGTAGGCACAGTGAACGGTCAAAGCTAGAGATCTACCAAGCCTTTAAATTAAATCCTTAAAAATGCCAAATTCGCACGTTTAAGGGGAGAAAAAGCCATTTAAAGTTTTGGTGCTTTTTTTCCTATTTCAACCGTCATAAAAAATAGTGGATTGGTAAATAATATTACAAATTTGTACTTGTCGTAAAGAATAGACTGGCAGCTACAAAATGAGACCAAAATTTTGACAATCGGATAGAAATCGTGGGCACAGAGACCGGTCAAAGCTAGAGATCTACCAAGCCTTTAAATTAAATCGTAAAAACGCCAAATTCGCACGCTTAAGGGGAGAAAAAGCCATTTAAAATTTTGGTGTTTTTTTCCTACTTCAACCGTCATAAAAAATAGTGTCTTGGTTAAAAATATTACAAATTTGTATTTGTCGTAAAGCATAGACTGCCAGCTACAAAATGAGACCAAAATTTTGACAATCGGATAGAAATTGTGGGCACAGTGAACGGTCAAAGCTAGAGATCTACCAAGCCGTTAAATTAAATCGTAAAAACGCCGAATTCGCACGTTTAAGGGGACAAAAAGCCATTTAAAGTTTTGGTGTTTTTTTTCCAATTTTAACCGTCATAAAAATAGTGTATTGGTTAATAATATTACAAATTTGTACTTGTCGTAAAGAATAGACTGCCAGCTACAAAATGAGACCAAATTTTGACAATCGGATAGAAATTGTGGCCACAGTGAACGGTCAAAGCTAGAGATCTACCAAGCCTTTAAATTAAATCGTAAAAACGCCGAATTCGCACGTTTAAGGGGAGAAAAAGCCATTTAAAGTTTTGGTGTTTTTTTTTCCTATTTCAACCGTCATAAAAAATAGTGGATTGGTAAATAATATTACAAATTTGTACTTGTCGTAAAGAATAGCCTGGCAGCTACAAAATGAGACCAAAATTTCAACAATCGGATAGAAATCGTGGGCACAGCGACCGGTCAAAGCTAGAGATCTACCAAGCTTTTAAATTAAATCCTTAAAAACGCCGAATTCGCACGTTTA
This sequence comes from Odontomyia ornata, assembly GCA_963969285.1. Taxonomy (NCBI): domain Eukaryota; kingdom Metazoa; phylum Arthropoda; class Insecta; order Diptera; family Stratiomyidae; genus Odontomyia; species Odontomyia ornata. Next base: position 177,272,989 of record OZ017741.1, read on the forward strand.
AGGGGAGAAAAAGCCATTTAAAGTTTTGGTGTTTTTTTTCCTATTTCAACCGTCATAAAAAATAGTGTCTTGGTAAATAATATCACAAATTTGTACTTGTCGTGAAGAATAGATTGGCAGCTACAAAATGAGACCAAAATTTTGACAATCGCATAGAAATTGTGGCCACAGTGAACAGTCAAAGCTAGAGATCTACCAAACCTTTAAATTAAATCGTAAAAATGCCGAATTTGCACGTTTAAGGAGAGAAAAAGCCATTTAAAGTTTTGGTGTTTTTTTTCCTATTTCAACCGTCATAAAAAATAGTGTATTGGTAAATAATATTAAAAATTTGTACTTGTCGTAAAGAATAGACTGGCAGCTACAAAATGCGACCAAAATTTTGACAATCAGATAAAAATTGTGGGCACAGTGAACGGTCAAAGCTAGAGATCTACCAAGCCTTTAAATTAAATCGTAAAAACGCCGAATTCGCACGTTTAAGAGGAGAAAAAGCCATTTAAAGTTTTGGTGTTTTTTTTCCTATTTCAACCGTCATAAAAAATAGTGTATTGGTAAATAATATTACAAATTTGTATTTGTCGTAAAGAATAGACTGGCAGCTACGAAATGAGACCAAAATTTTGACAATCGGATAGAAATTGTGGGCACAGTGAACGGTCAAAGCTAGAGATCTACCAAGCCTTTAAATTATAAAAAATAGTGTATTGGTAAATAATATTACAAATTTGTACTTGTCGTAAAGAATAGACTGGCAGCTACAAAATGAGACCAAAATTTTGACAATCGGATAGAAATTGTAGGCACAGTGAACGGTCAAAGCTAGAGATCTACCAAGCCTTTAAATTAAATCGTAAAAATGCCAAATTCGCACGTTTAAGGGGAGAAAAAGCCATTTAAAGTTTTGGTGCTTTTTTTCCTATTTCAACCGTCATAAAAAATAGTGGATTGGTAAATAATATTACAAATTTGTACTTGTCGTAAAGAATAGACTGGCAGCTACAAAATGAGACCAAAATTTTGACAATCGGATAGAAATCGTGGGCACAGAGACCGGTCAAAGCTAGAGATCTACCAAGCCTTTAAATTAAATCGTAAAAACGCCAAATTCGCACGTTTAAGGGGAGAAAAAGCCATTTAAAATTTTGGTGTTTTTTTCCTACTTCAACCGTCATAAAAAATAGTGTCTTGGTTAAAAATATTACAAATTTGTACTTGTCGTAAAGCATAGACTGCCAGCTACAAAATGAGACCAAAATTTTGACAATCGGATAGAAATTGTGGGCACAGTGAACGGTCAAAGCTAGAGATCTACCAAGCCTTTAAATTAAATCGTAAAAACGCCGAATTCGCACGTTTAAGGGGAGAAAAAGCCATTTAAAGTTTTGGTGTTTTTTTTCCAATTTTAACCGTCATAAAAATAGTGTATTGGTTAATAATATTACAAATTTGTACTTGTCGTAAAGAATAGACTGCCAGCTACAAAATGAGACCAAATTTTGACAATCGGATAGAAATTGTGGCCACAGTGAACGGTCAAAGCTAGAGATCTACCAAGCCTTTAAATTAAATCGTAAAAACGCCGAATTCGCACGTTTAAGGGGAGAAAAAGCCATTTAAAGTTTTGGTGTTTTTTTTCCTATTTCAACCGTCATAAAAAATAGTGGATTGGTAAATAATATTACAAATTTGTACTTGTCGTAAAGAATAGACTGGCAGCTACAAAATGAGACCAAAATTTTAACAATCGGATAGAAATCGTGGGCACAGCGACCGGTCAAAGCTAGAGATCTACCAAGCCTTTAAATTAAATCGTAAAAACGCCGAATTCGCACGTTTAAGGGGAGAAAAAGCAATTTAAAATTTTGGTGTTTTTTTTCTTATTTCAACCGTCATCAAAAATAGTGTCTTGGTTAAAAATATTACAAATTTGTACTTGTCGTAAAGAATAGACTGGCAGCTACAAAATGAGACCAATATTTTGACAATCGGATAGAAATTGTGGGCACAGTGAACGGTCAAAGCTAGAGATCTACCAAACCTTTAAATTAAATCGTAAAAACGCCGAATTCGCACGTTTAAGGGGAGAAAAAGCCATTTAAAGTTTTGGTGTCTTTTTCCTATTTCAACCGTCATAAAAAATAGTGTATTGGTAAATATTCTTACAAATTTGTACTTGTCGTAAAGAATAGACTGGCAGCTACAAAATGAGACCAAAATTTTGACAATCGGATAGAAATTGTGGGCGCAGTGAACCGTCAAAGCTAAGGATCTACCAAGCCTTTAAATTAAATCGTAAAAATGCCGAATTCGCACGTTTAAGGGGAGAAAAAGCCATTTAAAGTTTTGGTGTTTTTTTTCCTATTTCAACCGTCATAAAAAATAGGGTATTGGTAAATAATATTACAAATTTGTACTTGTCGTAAAGAATAGACTGGCAGCTACAAAATGAGACCAAAATTTTGACAATCGGATAGAAATTGTGGGCACAGTGAACGGTCAAAGCTAGAGATCTACCAAGCCTTTAAATTAAATCGTAAAAACGCCGAATTCGAACGTTTAAGGGGAGAAAAAGCCATTTAAAGTTTTGGTGTTTTTTTTCCTATTTCAACCGTCATAAAAAATAGTGTATTGGTAAATAATATTACAAATTTGTACTTGTCGTAAAGAATAGACTGGCAGCTACAAAATGAGACCAAAGTTTTGACAATCGGATAGAAATTGTGGGCACAGTGAACGGTCAAAGCTAGAGATCTACCAAGCTTTTAAATTAAATCGTAAAAACGCCGAATTCGCACGTTTAAGGGGAGAAAAAGCCATTTAAAGTTTTGGTGTTTTTTTTCCGATTTCAACCGTCATAAAAAATAGTGTCTTGGTAAATAATATTACAAATTTGTACTTGTCGTAAAGAATAGACTGGCAGCTAGAAAATGAGACCAATATTTTGACAATCGGATAGAAATTGTGGGCACAGTGAACGGTCAAAGCTAGAGATCTACCAAGCCTTTAAATTAAATCGTAAAAACGCCGAATTCGCACGTTTAAGGGGAGAAAAAGCCATTTAAAGTTTTGGTGTTTTTTTCCTATTTCAACCGTCATAAAAAATAGTGTATTGGTAAATAATATTACAAATTTATACTTGTCGTAAAGAATAGACTGGCAGCTACAAAATGAGACTAAAGTTTTGACAATCGGATAGAAATTGTGGGCACAGTGAACGGTCAAAGCTAGAGATCTACCAAGCTTTTAAATGAAATCCTTAAAAAAGCCGAATTCGCACGTTTAAGGGGAGAAAAAGCCATTTAAAGTTTTGGTGTTTTTTTTCCGATTTCAACCGTCATAAAAAATAGTGTCTTGGTAAATAATATCACAAATTTGTACTTGTCGTAAAGAATAGATTGGCAGCTACAAAATGAGACCAAAATTTCGACAATCGGATAGAAATCGTGGCCACAGTGAACAGTCAAAGCTAGAGTCTTCCAAACCTTTAAATTAAATCGTAAAAATGCCGAATTTGCACGTATAAGGGGAGAAAAAGCCATTTAAAGTTTTGGTGTTTTTTTTCCTATTTCAACCGTCATAAAAAATAGTGTATTGGTAAATAATATTAAAAATTTGTATTTGTCGTAAAGAATAGACTGGCAGCTACGAAATGAAACCAAAATTTTGACAATCGGATAGAAATTGTGGGCACAGTGAACGGTCAAAGCTAGAGATCTACCAAGCCTTTAAATTAAATCGTAAAAACGCCGAATTCGCACATTTAAGGGGAGAAAAAGCCATTTAAAGTTTTGGTGTTTTTTTTCTATTTCAACCGTCATAAAAAATAGTGTATTGGTAAATAATATTACAAATTTATACTTGTCGTAAAGAATAGACTGGCAGCTACAAAATGAGACCAATATTTTGACAATCGGATAGAAATTGTGGGCACAGTGAACGGTCAAAGCTAGAGATCTACCAAGCCTTTAAATTAAATCGTAAAAACGCCGAATTCTCACGTTTAAGGGGAGAAAAAGCCATTTAAAGTTTTGGTGTTTTTTTCCTATTTCAACCGTCATAAAAAATAGTGTATTGGTAAATAATATTACAAATTTGTATTTGTCGTAAAGAATAGACTGGCAGCTACGAAATGAGACCAACATTTTGACAATCGGATAGAAATTGTGGGCACAGTGAACGGTCAAAGCTAGCGATCTACCAAGCCTTTGAATTAAATCGTAAAAACGCCGAATTCGCACATTTAAGGGGAGAAAAAGCCATTTAAAGTTTTGGTGTTTTTTTTCTATTTCAACCGTCAAAAAAAAAAGATGTATTGGTAAATAATATAACAAATTTGTACTTGTCGCAAAGAATAGACTGGCAGCTACAAAATGAGACCAATATTTTGACAATCGGATAGAAATTGTGGGCACAGTGAACGGTCAAAGGTAGAGATCTACCAAGCCTTTAAATTAAATCGTAAAAACGCCGAATTCGCACGTTTAAGGCGAGAAAAAGCCATTTAAAGTTTTGGTGTCTTTTTCCTATTTCAACCGTCATAAAAAATAGTGTATTGGTAAATATTATTACAATTATGTACTTATCGTAAAGAATAGACTGGCAGCTACAAAATGAGACCAAAATTTTGACAATCGGATAGAAATTGTGGGCGCAGTGAACCGTCAAAGCTAAGGATCTACCAAGCCTTTAAATTAAATCGTAAAAACGGCGAATTCGCACGTTTAAGGGGAGAAAAAGCCATCTAAAGTTTTGGTGTTTTTTTTCCTATTTCAACCGTCATAAAAAATAGTGTACTGGTAAATAATATTACAAATTTGTATTTGTCGTAAAGAATAGACTGGCAGCTACAAAATGAGACCAAAATTTTGACAATCGGATAGAAATCGTGGGCACAGAGACCGGTCAAAGCTAGAGATCTACCAAGCCTTTAAATTAAATCGTAAAAACGCCAAATTCGCACGTTTAAGGGGAGAAAAAGCCATTTAAAATTTTGGTGTTTTTTTCCTACTTCAACCGTCATAAAAAATAGTGTCTTGGTTAAAAATATTACAAATTTGTATTTGTCGTAAAGCATAGACTGCCAGCTACAAAATGAAACCAAAATTTTGACAATCGGATAGAAATTGTGGGCACAGTGAACGGTCAAAGCTAGAGATCTACCAAGCCTTTAAATTAAATCGTAAAAACGCCGAATTCGTACGTTTAAGGGGAGAAAAAGCCATTTAAAGTTTTGGTGTTTTTTTTTCCAATTTTAACCGTCATAAAAAATGATGTATTGGTAAATAATATTACAAATTTGTACTTGTCGTAAAGAATAGACTGGCAGCTACAAAATGAGACCAAAATTTTGACAATTGAATAGAAATTCTAGGCACAGTGAACGGTCAAAGCTAGAGATCTACCAAGCCTTTAAATTAAATCGTAAAAACGCCGAATTTGCACGTTTAAGGGGAGAAAAAGCCATTTAAAGTTTTGGTGTTTTTTTTCTATTTCAGCCGTCATAAAAAAAGTGTATTGGTAAATAATATTACAAATTTGCACTTGTCGTAAAGAATAGACTGGCAGCTACAAAATGAGACCAAAATTTTGACAATTGGATAGAAATTGTGGGCACAGTGAACGGTCAAAGCAAGAGATCTACCAAGCCTTTAATTTAAATCGTCAAAATGCCGAATTCGCACGTTTAAGGGGAGAAAAAGCCATTTAAAGTTTTGGTGTTTTTTTCCCTATTTCAACCGTCATAAAAAAAAGTGTATTGGTAAAAAGTATCTTAAATTTGTTCTTGTCGTAAAGAATAAACTGGCAGCTACAAAATGAGACCAAAATTTTGACAATCAGATAGAAATTGTGGGCAGAGTCAACGGTCAAAGCTAGATATCTACCAAGCCTTTAAATTAAATCGTAAAAACGCCGAATTCGCACGTTTAAGGGGAGAAAAAGCCATTTAAAGTTTTGGTGTTTTTTTTCCTATTTCAACCGTCATAAAAAATAGTGTATTGGTAAATAATATTACAAATTTGTACTTGTCGTAAAGAATAGACTGGCAGCTACAAAATGAGACCAAAATTTTGACAATCGGATAGAAATTGTGGGCGCAGTGAACGGTCAAAGCTAGAGATCTACCAAGGCTTTAAAGTAAATCGTAAAAACGCCAAATTTGCACGTTTAAGGGAAGGAAAATCCATTTAAAGTTTTGGTGTTTTTTTTCCTATTTCAACCGTCAAAAAAAATAGTGTATTGGTAAATAATATTACAAATTTGTACTTGTCGTAAAGAATAGACTGGCAGCTACAAAATGAGACCAAAATTTTGACAATCGGAAAGTAATTGGAGGCACAGTGAAGGGTCAAAGCTAGAGATCTACCAAGCCCTTAAATTAAATCGTAAAAACGCTGAATTTGCACATTTAAGGGGAGAAAAAGCCATTTAAAGTTTTGGTGTTTTTTTTCTATTTCAACCGTCATAAAAAAAAGTGTATTGGTAAATAATATTACAAATTTGTACATGTCGTAAAAAATAGACTGGCAGCTACAAAATGAGTCCAACATTTGGACAATCGGATAGAAATTGTGGCCACAGTGAACGGTAAAAGCAAGAGATCTACCAAGCCTTTAAATTAAATCGTAAAGATGCCGAATTCGCACGTTTAAGGGGAGAAAAAGCCATTTAAAGTTTTGGTGTTTTTTTTTCCTATTTCAACCGTCATAAAAAATGGTGTATTGGTAAATAGTTTTACAAATTTGTTCTTGTTGTAAAGAATAGACTGGCAGCTACAAAATGAGACCAAAGTTTTGACAATCGGATAGAAATTGTGGGCGCAGTGAACGGTCAAAGCTAGAGATCTACCAAGCTTTTAAATTAAATCGTAAAAACGCCGAATTCGTACGTTTAAGGGGAGGAAAAGCCATTTAAAGTTTTGGTGTTTTTTTTTCCTATTTCAACCGTCATAAAAAATAGTGTATTGGTAAATAATATTACAAATTTGTACTTGTCGTGAAGAATAGACTCGCAGCTACAAAATGAGACCAAAATTTTGACATTCGGATAGTAATTGGAGGAACAGTGAACGGTCAAAGCTAGAGATCTACCAAGCCTTTAAATTAAATCGTAAAAACGCCGAATTCGCACGTTTAAGGGGAGAAAAAGCCATTTAAAGTTTTGGTGTTTTTTTTCCTATTTCAACCGTCATAAAAATAGTGTATTGGTAGATAATATTACAAATTTGTACTTGTCGTAAAAAATAGGCTGGCAGCTACAAAATCAGACCAAAATTTTGACAATCGGATAGAAATTGTGGGCACAGTGAACGGTCAAAGCTAGAGATCTACCAAGCCTTTAAATTAAATCGTAAAAACGCCGAATCCGCACGTTTAAGGAGAGAAAAAGCCATGTAAAGTTTTGGTGTTTTTTTTCCTATTTCAACCGTCATAAAAAATAGTGTATTGGTAAATAATATTACAAATTTGTACTTGTCGTAAAGAATAGACTGGCAGCTACAAAATGAGACCAACATTTCGACAATCGGATAGAAATTGTAGGCACAGTGAACGGTCAAAGCTAGAGATCTACCAAGCCTTTAAATTAAATCGTAAAAATGCCGAATTCGCACGTTTCAGAGGAGAAAAAGCCATTTAAAGTTATGGTGTTTTTTTTCCTATTTCAACTGTCATAAAAAATAGTGTATTGGTAAATAATATTACAAATTTGTACTTGTCGTAAAGAATAGACTGGCAGCTACAAAATGAGACCAAAATTTTGACAATCGGATAGAAATTGTGGGCACAGTGAACGGTCAAAGCTAGAGATCTACCAAGCCTTTAAATTAAATCGTAAAAACGCCGAATTCGCACGTTTAAGGGGAGAAAAAGCCATTTAAAGTTTTGGTGTTTTTTTTTCCTATTTCAAAAATCATAAAAAATAGTGTATTGGTAAATAGTATTACAAATTTGTTCTTGTCGTAAAGAATAGACTGGCAGCTACAAAATGAGACCAAAATTTTGACAATCAGATAGAAATTAAGGGCAGAGTCAACGGTCAAAGCTAGAGATCTACCAAGCCTGTAAATTAAATCGTAAAAACGCCGAATTCGCACGTTTAAGGGGAGAAAAAGCCATTTAAAGTTTTGGTGTTTTTTTTTCCTATTTCAACCGTCATAAAAAATAGTGTATTGGTAAATAATATTACAAATTTGTACTTGTCGTAAAGAATAGACTGGCAGCTACAAAATGAGACCAAAATTTTGACAATCGGATAGAAATTGTGGGCGCAGTGAACGGTCTAAGCTAGAGATCTACCAAGGCTTTAAATTAAATCGTAAAAACGCCGAATTTGCACGTTTAAGGGAAGGAAAAGCCATTGAAAGTTTTGGTGTTTTTTTTTCTTACTTCAACCGTCATAAAAAATAGTGTATTGGTAAATAATATTACAAATTTGTACGTGTCGTGAAGAATAGACTGGCAGCTACAAAATGAGACCAAAATTTTGACAATCAGATAGTAATTGGAGGCACAGTGAACGGTCAAAGCTAGAGATCTACTAAGCCTTTAAATTAAATCGTAAAAACGCCGAATTTGCACGTTTAAGGGAGAAAAAGCCATTTAAAGTTTTGGTGTTTTTTTTCTATTTCAACCGTCATAAAAATAGTGTATTGGTAAATAATATTACAAATTTGTACTTGTCGTAAAGAATAGACTGGCAGCTACAAAATGAGACCAAAATTTTGACAATCGGATAGAAATTGTGGGCACAGTGAACGGTCAAAGCTAGAGATCTACCAAGCCTTTAAATTAAATCGTAAAAACGCCGAATCCGCACGTTTAAGGGGAGGAAAAGCCATTTAAAGTTTTGGTGTTTTTTTCCTATTTCAACCGTCATAAAAAAAAGTGTATTGGTAAATAATATTACAAATTTGTACTTGTCGTAAAGAATAGACTGGCAGCTACAAAATGAGACCAAAATTTTGACAATCGGATAGAAATTGTGGGCACAGTGAACGGTCAAAGCTAGAGATCTACCAAGCCTTTAAATTAAATCGTAAAAATGCCGAATTCGCACGTTTAAGGGGAGAAAAAGCCATTTAAAGTTTTGATGTTTTTTTTCCTATTTAAATCGTCATAAAAAATAGTGTATTGGTAAATATTATTACAAATTTGATTTTGTCGTAAAGAATAGACTGGCAGCTACAAAATGAGACCAAAATTTTGACAATCGGATAGATATTGTGGGCACAGTGAACGGTCAAAGCCAGAGATCTACCAAGCCTTTAAATTAAATCGTAAAAACGCCGAATTCGCACGTTTAAGGGGAGAAAAAGCCATTTAAAGTTTTGGTGTTTTTTTTCCTATTTCAACCGTCATAAAAAATAGTGTATTGGTAAATAATATTACAAATTTGTACTTGTCGTAAAGAATAGACTGGCAGCTACAAAATGAGATCAAAATTTTGACAATCGGAAGAAATTGTGGGCACAGTGAACGGTCAAAGCTAGAGATCTACCAAGCCTTTGAATTAAATCGTAAAAACGCCAAATTCGCGAGATTAAGGGGAGAAAAAGCCATTTAAAGTTTTGGTGTTTTTTTTCCTATTTCAACCGTCATAAAAAATAGTGTATTGGTAAATAGTATAACAAATTTGCACTTGTTGTAAAGAATAGACTGGCAGCTACAAAATGAGACCAACATTTTAACAATCGGATAGAAATTGTGGGCACAGTCAACGGTCAAACCTTGAGATCTACCAAGCCTTTAAATTAAGTCGTAAAAACGCCGAATTCGCACGTTTAAGGGGAGAAAAAGCCATTTAAAGTTTTGGTGTTTTTTTTCCTATTTCAACCGTCATAAAAAATAAAGTGTTGGTAAATAATATTACAAATTTGTACTTGTTGTAAAGAATAGACTTGCAGCTACAAAATGAGACCAAAATTTTGACAATCGGATAGAAACTGTGAGCACAGTGAACGGTCAAAGCTAGAGATCTACCAAGCCTTTAAATTAAATCGTAAAAACGCCAAATTCGCACGTTTAAGGGGAGAAGAAGCCATTTCAAGTTTTGGTGTTTTTTTTCCTATTTCAACCGTCATAAAAAATAGTGTGTTGGTAAATAATATTACAAATTTGTACTTGTCGTAAAGAATAGACTGGCAGCTACAAAATGAGACCAAAATTTTGACAATCGGATAGAAATTGTGGGCACAGTGAACGGTCAAGGCCGGAGATCTACCAAGCCTTTAAATTAAATCGTAAAAACGCCGAATCCGCACGTTTAAGGGGAGAAAAAGCCATTTAAAGTTTTGGTGTTTTTTTTCCTATTTCAACCGTAATAAAAAATAGTGTATTGGTAAATAGTATTACAAATTTGTACTTGTCGTAAAGAATAGACGCGCAGCTACAAAATGAGACCAAAATTTTGACAATCGGATAGAAATTGTGGGCACAGTAAACGGTCAAAGCTAGAGATCTACCAAGCCTTTGAATTAAATCGTAAAAACGCCGAATTTGCACGTTTAAGGGGAGAAAAAGCCATTTAAAGTTTTGGTGTTTTTTTTCCTATTTCAACCGTCATAAAAAATAAAGTGTTGGTAAATAATATTACAAATTTGTACTTGTTGTAAAGAATAGACTTGCAGCTACAAAATGAGACCAAAATTTCGACAATCGGATATAAACTGTGAGCACAGTGAACGGTCAAAGCTAGAGATCTACCAGGCTTTTAAATTAAATCGTAAAAACGCCGAATTCTCACGTTTAAGGGGAGAAAAAGCCATTTAAAGTTTTGGTGTTTTTTTTCCTATTTCAACCGTCATAAAAAATAGTGTATTGGTAAATAATATTACAAATTTGTACTTGTCGTAAAGAATAGACTGGCAGCTACAAAATGAGACCAAAATTTTGACAATCGGATAGAAATTGTGGGCACAGTGAACGGTCAAAGCTAGAGATCTACCAAGCCTTTAAATTAAATCGTAAAAACGCCGAATTCGCACGTTTAAGGGGAGAAAAAGCCATTTAAAGTTTTGGTGTTTTTTTTTCTATTTCAACCGTCATAAAAAATAGTGTATTGGTAAATAATATTACAAATTTGTACTTGTCGTAAAGAATAGACTGGCAGCTACAAAATGAGACCAAAATTTTGACAATCGGATAGAAATTGTGGGCACAGTGAACGGTCAAAGCGAGAGATCTGCCAAGCCTTCAAATTAGATCGTAAAACTAACGAATTCGCACGTTTAAGGGGAGAAAAAGCCATTTAAAGTTTTGGTGTTTTTTTTCCTATTTCAACCGTCATAAAAAATAATGTTTTGGTAAATAATATTACAAATTTGTACTTGTCGTAAAGCATGGACTGGCAGCTACAAAATGAGACCAAAATTTTGACAATCGGATAGAAATTGTGGCCACAGTGAACGGTCAAAGCTAGAAATCTACCACGCCTTTAAATTAAATCGTAAAAACGCCGAATTCGCACGTTCAAGGGGAGAAAAAGCCATTTAAAGTTTTGGTGTTATTTTTCCTATTTCAACCGTCATGAAAAATAGTGTTTTGGTAAATATTATTACAAATTTGTACTTGTCTAAAAGAATAGACTGGCAGCTACAAAATGAGACCAAAATTTTGACAATCGGATAGAAATTGTGGGCACAGTGAACGGTCAAAGCTAGAGATCTACCAAGCCTTTAAATTAAATCGTAAAAACGCCAAATTTGCACGTTTAAGGGGAGAAAAAGCCATTTAAAGTTTTGGTATTTTTGTCCTATTTCAACCGTCATAAAAAATAGTGTATTGGTATATAATATGACAAATTTGTATTTGTCGTTAAGAATAGACTGGCAGCTACAAAATGAGACCAAAATTTTGACAATTGGATAGAAATTGTGGTCACAGTGAACGGTCAAAGCTAGAGATCAACCAAGACTTTCAATTAAATCGTAAAAACGCCGAATTCGCGCGTTTAAGGGGAGAACAAGCCATTTAAAGTTTTGGTGTTTTTTTCCAATACAACCGTCATAAAAAAAAATGTATTGGTAAATAATATTACAAATTTGTACTTGTCGTAAAGAATAGACTGGCAGCTACAAAATGAGACCAAAATTTTGACAATCGGATAGATATTGTGGGCACAGTGAACGGTCAAAGCTAGAGATCTACCAAGCCTTTAAATTAAATCGTAAAAACGCCGAATTCGCACGCTTAAGGGCAGAAAAAGCCATTTAAAGTTTTGGTGTTTTTTTTTCCTACTTCAATCGTCATAAAAAATAGTGTATTGGTAAATAATATTACAAATTTGTACTTGTCGTAAAGAATAGACTGGCAGCTACAAAATGAGACCAAAATTTTGACAATCGGATAGAAATTGTGGGCACAGTGAACGGTCAAAGCTAGAGATCTACCAAGCCTTTAAATTAAATCGTAAAAACGCCGAATTTGAACGTTTAAGGGGAGAAAAAGCCATTTAAAGTTTTGGTGTTTTTTTTCCTATTTCAACCGTCATAAGAAATAGTGTATTGGTAAATAATATTACAAATTTGTACTTGTTGTGAAGAATAGACTGGCAGCTACAAAATGAGACCAACATTTTGACAATCGGATAGAAATTGTGGGCACAGTGAACGGTCAAAGCTAGAGATCTACCAAGCCTTTGAATTAAATCGTAAAAACGCCGAATTCGCACGTTTAAGGGGAGAAAATGCCATTTAAAGTTTTGGTGTTTTTTTTCTATTTCAACCGTCATAAAAAATAGTGTATTGGTGAATAATATTACAAATTTGTACTTGTCGTAAAGAATAGACTGGCAGCTACAAAATGAGACCAACATTTTGACAATCGGATAGAAATTGTGAGCACAGTGACCGGTCAAAGCTAGAGATCTACCAAGCCTTTAAATTAAATCGTAAAAACGCCGAATTCGCACGTTTAAGGGGAGAAAAAGCCGTTTAAAGTTTTGTTGTTTTTTTTTCCTATTTCAACCGTCATAAAAAATAGTGTATTGGTAAATAATATTACAAATTTGTACTTGTCGTGAAGAATAGACTTGCAGCTACAAAATGAGACCAAAATTTTGACAATCGGATAGAAATTGTGGGCACAGTCAACGGTCAAAGCTAGAGATCTACCAAGCCTTTAAATTAAATCGTAAAAACGCCGAATTCGCACGTTTAAGGGGATAAAGAGCCATTTAAAGTTTGGTGTTTTATTTCCTATTTCAACCGTCATAAAAAATAGTGTATTGGTAAATATTATTACAAATTTGTATTTGTCGTAAAGAATAGACTGGCAGCTACGAAATGAGACCAAAATTTTGACAATCGGATAGAAATTGTGGGCACAGTGAACGGTCAAAGCTAGAGATCTACCAAGCCTTTAAATTAAATCGTAAAAACGCCGAATTCGCACGTTTAAGGGGAGAAAAAGTCATTTAAAGTTTTGTTGTTTTATTTCCTATTTCAACCGTCATAAAAAATAGTGTATTGGTAAATATTATTACAAATTTGTACTTGTCGTAAAGAATAGACTGGCAGCTACAAAATGAGACCAAAATTTTGACAATCGGATAGAAATTGTGGCCACAGTGAACAGTCAAAGCTAGAGATCAACCAAGCCTTTAAATTAAATCGTGAAAACGCCGAATTCGCACGTTTAAGGGGAGAAAAAGCCATTTAAAGTTTTGATGTTTTTTTTTTCCTATTTCAACCGTCATAATGAATAGTGTATTGGTAAATAATATTACAAATTTGTACTTGTCGTAAAGAATAGACTGGCAGCTACAAAATGAGACCAAAGTTTTGACAATCGGATAGAAATTGTGGGCACAGTGAACGGTCAAAGCTAGAGATCTACCAAGCCTTTGAATTAAATCGTAAAAACGCCGAATTCGCACGTTTAAGGGGAGAAAAAGCCATTTAAGGTTTTGGTGTTTTTTTTCCTATTTCAACCGTCATAAAAAATAGTGTATTGGTAAATAATATTACAAATTTGTACTTGTCGTAAAGAATAGACTTGCAGCTACAAAATGAGACCAAAATTTTGACAATCGGATAGAAATTGTGGGCGCAGTCAACGGTCAAAGCTAGAGATCTACCAAGCCTTTAAATTAAATCGTAAAAACGCCGAATTCACACGTTTAAGGGGAGAAAAAGCCATTTAAAGTTTTGGTGTTTTTTTCCTATTTCAACCGTCATAAAAAATAGTGTATTGGTAAATAAAATTACAAATTTGTACTTGTCGTAAAGAATAGACTGGCAGCTACAAAATGAGACCAAAGTTTTGACAATCGGATAGAAATTGTGGGCACAGTGAACGGTCAAAGCTAGAGATCTACCAAGCCTTTGAATTAAATCGTAAAAACGCCGAATTCGCACGTTTAAGGGGAGAAAAAGCCATTTAAGGTTTTGGTGTTTTTTTTCCTATTTCAACCGTCATAAAAAATAGTGTATTGGTAAATAATATTACAAATTTGTACTTGTCGTAAAGAATAGACTTGCAGCTACAAAATGAGACCAAAATTTTGACAATCGGATAGAAATTGTGGGCGCAGTCAACGGTCAAAGCTAGAGATCTACCAAGCCTTTAAATTAAATCGTAAAAACGCCGAATTCACACGTTTAAGGGGAGAAAAAGCCATTTAAAGTTTTGGTGTTTTTTTCCTATTTCAACCGTCATAAAAAATAGTGTATTGGTAAATAATATTACAAATTTGTACTTGTCGTAAAGAATAGACTGGCAGCTACAAAATGAGACCAAAATTTTGACAATCGGATAGAAATTGTGGGCACAGTGAACGGTCAAAGCTAGAGATCTACCAAGCCTTCAATTAAACCGTAAAAATGCCGAATTCGCACGCTTAAGGGGAGAAAAAGCCATTTAAAGTTTTGTTGCTTTTTTTCCTATTTCAACCGTCATAAAAAATAGTGTATTGGTAAATAATATTAAAAATTTGTACTTGTCGTAAAGAATAGACTGGCAGCTACAAAATGAGACCAAAATTTTGACAATCGGATAGAAATTGTGGGCACAGTGAACGGTCAAAGCTAGAGATCTACCAAGCCTTTAAATTAAATCGTAAAAACGCCGAATTCGCACGTTTAAGGGGAGAAAAAGCCATTTAAAGTTTTGGTGTTTTTTTCCTATTTCAACCGTCAAAAAAAATAGTTTATTGGTAAATAATATTACAAATTTGTATTTGTCGTAAAGAATAGACTGGCAGCTACAAAATGAGACCAAAATTTTGACAATCGGATAGAAATTGTGGGCACAGTGAACGGTCAAAGCTAGAGATCTACCAAGCCTTTAAATTAAATCGTAAAAACGCCGAATTCTCACGTTTAAGGGGAGAAAAAGCCATTTAAAGTTTTGGTGTTTTTGTTCCTATTTCAACCGTCATAAAAAATAGTGTATTGGTAAATAATATTACAAATTTGTACTTGTCGTAAAGAATAGACTGGCAGCTACAAAATGAGACCAAAATTTTGACAATCGGATAGAAATTGTGGGCACAGTGAACGGTCAAAGCTAGAGATCTACCAAGCCTTTGAATTAAATCGTAAAACCGCCGAATTCGCAGGTTTAAGGGGAGAAAAAGCCATTTAAAGTTTTGGTGTTTTTTTTCCTATTTCAACCGTCATAAAAAATAGTGTATTGGTAAATAATATTACAAATTTGTACTTGTCGTAAAGAATAGACTGACAGCTACAAAATGAGACCAAAATTTTGACAATCGGATAGAAATTGTGAGCACGGTGAACGGTCAAAGCTAGAGATCTACCAAGCCTTTAAATTAAATCGTAAAAACGCCGAATTCGCACGTTTAAGGGGAGAAAAAGCCATTTAAAGTTTTGTTGTTTTTTTTTCCTATTTCAACCGTCATAAAAAATAGTGTATTAGTAAATAATATTACAAATTTGTACTTGTCGTAAAGAATAGACTGGCAGCTACAAAATGAGACCAAAGTTTTGACAACCGCATAGAAATTGTGGGCACAGTCAACGGTCAAAGCTAGAGATCTACCAAGCCTTTAAATTAAATCGTAAAAACGCCGAATTCACACGTTTAAGGGGATAAAAAGCCATTTAAAGTTTTGGTGTTTTATTTCCTATTTCAACCGTCATAAAAAATAGTGTATTGGTAAATATTATTACACATTTGTATTTGTCGTAAAGAATAGACTGGCAGCTACAAAATGAGACCAAAATTTTGACAATCGGATAGTCATTGTGAGCACAGTGAACAGTCAAAGCTAGAGATCTACCAAGCCTTTAAATTAAATCGTAAAAACGCTGAATTCGCACGGTTAAGGGGAGAAAATGCCATTTAAAGTTTTGGTGTGTTTTTTTCCTATTTCAACCGTCATAAAAAATAGTGTATTGGTAAATAATATAACAAATTTGTACTTGTCAAAGCTAGAGATCTACCAAGCCTTAAATTAAATCGTAAAACGCTGAATTCGCACGTTTAAGGGGAGAAAAAGCCATTTAAAGTTTTGGTGTTTTTTTTCCTATTTCAACCGTCATAAAAAATAGTGTATTGGTAAATTTTATGACAAATTTGGACTTGTCGTAAAGAATAGACTGGCAGCTACAAAATGAGACCAACATTTTGACAATCGGATAGAAATTGTGAGCACAGTGAACGGTCAAAGCTAGAGATCAACCAAGCCTTTAAATTAAATCGTAAAAACGCCGAATTTGCACGTTTAAGGGGAGAAAAAGCCATTTAAAGTTTTGGTGTTTTTTTTTTCCTATTTCAACCGTCAAAAAAAATAGTGTATTGGTAAATAATATTACAAATTTGTACTCGTTGTAAAGAATAGACTGGCAGCTACAAAATGAGACAAAAATTTTGACAATCGGATAGAAATTCTGGGCACAGTGAACGCTCAAAGCTAGAGATCTGCCAAGCCTTTAAGTTAAATCGTAAAAACGCCGAGTTTACACGTTTAAGGGGAGAAAAAGCCATTTAAAGTTTTGTTGTTTATTTTCCTATTTCAACCGTCATAAAAAATAGTGTATTGACAAATAATATTACAAATTTGTACTTGTCGTAAAGAATAGACTGGCAGCTACAAAATGAGACCAAAATTTTGACAATCGGATAGAAATTGTGGGCACAGTGAACGGTCAAAGCTAGAGATCTACCAAGCCTTTCAATTAAATCGTAAAAACGCCGAATTCGCACGTTTAAGGGAAGAAAAAGCCATTTAAAGTTTTTGTGTTTTTTTTCCTAATTCAACCGTCATAAAAAATAGTGTATTGGTAAATAATATTACAAATTTATACTTGTCGTGAAGAATAGACTGGCAGCTACAAAATGAGACCAAAATTTTAACAATCGGATAGAAATTGTGGGCACAGTGAACGGTCAAAGCTAGAGATCTACCAAGCCTTTCAATTAAACCGTAAAAATGCCGAATTCGCACGCTTAAGGGGAGAAAAAGCCATTTAAAGTTTTGTTGCTTTTTTTCCTATTTCAACCGTCATAAAAAATAGTGTATTGGTAAATAATATTACAAATTTGTATTTGTCGTAAAGAATAGACTGGCAGCTACAAAATGAGACCAACATTTTGACAATCGGATAGAAATTGTGGGCACAGTGAACGGTCAAAGCTAGAGATCTACCAAGCCTTTCAATTAAATCGTAAAAACGCCGAATTCGCACGTTTAAGGGGAGAAAAAGCCATTTAAAGTTTTAGTGTTTTTTTTCCTATTTCAACCGTCATAAAAAATAATGTTTTGGTAAATAATATTACAAATTTGTACTTGTCGTAAAGAATAGACTGGCAGCTACAAAATGAGACCAAAATTTTGACAATCGGATAGAAATTGTGAGCACAGTGAACGGTCAAAGCTAGAGATCTACCAAGCCTTTAAATTAAATCGTAAAAACGCCGAATTCGCACGTTTAAGGGGAGAAAAAGCCATTTAAAGTTTTGTTGTTTTTTTTTCCTATTTCAACCGTCATAAAAAATAGTGTATTGGTAAATAATATTACAAATTTATACTTGTCGTAAAGAATAGACTTGCAGCTACAAAATGAGACCAAAATTTTGACAATCGGATAGAAATTGTGGGCACAGTCAACGGTCAAAGCTAGAGATCTACCAAGCCTTTAAATTAAATCGTCAAAACGCCGAATTCACACGTTTAAGGGGATAAAAAGCCATTTAAAGTTTTGGTGTTTTATTTCCTATTTCAACCGTCATAAAAAATAGTGTATTGGTAAATATTATTACAAATTTGTACTTGTCGTAAAGAATAGACTGGCAGCTACAAAATGAGACCAAAATTTTGACAATCGGATAGTCATTGTGAGCACAGTGAACAGTCAAAGCTAGGGATCTACCAAGCCTTTAAATTAAATCGTAAAAACGCCAAATTTGCACGTTTAAGGGGAGAAAAAGCCATTTAAAGTTTTGATGTTTTTTTTTTCCTATTTCAACCGTCATAAAAAATAGTGTATTGGTAAATAATATTACAAATTTGTACTCGTTGTAAAGAATAGACTGGCAGCTACAAAATGAGACCAAAATTTTGACAATCGGATAGAAATTCTGGGCACAGTGAACGCTCAAAACTAGAGATCTGCCAAGCCTTTAAGTTAAATCGTAAAAACGCCGAGTTCACACGTTTAAGGGGAGAAAAAGCCATTTAAAGTTTTGTTGTTTTTTTTCCTATTTCAACCGTCATAAAAAATAGTGTATTGATAAATAATATTACAAATTTGTACTTGTCGTAAAGAATAGACTGGCAGCTACAAAATGAGACCAAAATTTTGACAATCGGATAGAAATTGTGGGCACAGTGAACGGTCAAAGCTAGAGATCTACCAAGCCTTTAAATTAAATCGTAAAAACGCCGAATTCGCACGTTTAAGGGAAGAAAAAGCCATTTAAAGTTTTGGTGTTTTTTTTCCTATTTCAACCGTCATAAAAAATAGTGTGTTGGTAAATAATATTACAAATTTATACTTGTCGTGAAGAATAGACTGGCAGCTACAAAATGAGACCAAAATTTTGACAATCGGATAGAAATTGTGGGCACAGTGAACGGTCAAAGCTAGATATCTACCAAGCCTTTAAATTAAATCGTAAAAACGCCGAATCCGCACGTTTGAGGGGAGAAAAAGCCATTTAAAGTTTTGGTGTTTTTTTCCTATTTCAACCGTCATAAAAAATAGTGTATTGGTAAATAATATTACAAATTTGTACTTGTCGTAAAGAATAGACTGGCAGCTACAAAATGAGACCAAAACTTTGACAATCGGATAGAAATTGTGGGCACAGTGAACGGTCAAAGCTAGAGATCTACCAAGCCTTTAAATTAAATCGTAAAAACGCCGAATTCACACGTTTAAGGGGAGAAAAAGCCATTTAAAGTTTTGTTGTTTTTTTTTCCTATTTCAACCGTCATAAAAAATAGTGTATTGGTAAATAATATTACAAATTTGTACTTGTTAAAGCAAGAGATCTACCAAGCCTTTAAATTAAATCGTAAAAACGCCGAATGCGCACGTTTAAGGGGAGAAAAAGCCATTTAAAGTTTGGGTTTTTGTTTTCCTATTTCAACCGTCATAAAAAATAGTGTATTGGTAAATAATATTACAAATTTGTACTTGTCGTAAAGAATAGACTGGCAGCTACAAAATGAGACCAAAATTTTGACAATCGGATAGAAATTGTGGGCACAGTGAACGGTCAAAGCTAGAGATCTACCAAGCCCTTAAATTAAATCGTAAAAGCGCCGAATTCGCACGCTTAAGGGGAGAAAAAGCCATTTAAAGTTTTGTTGTTTTTTTTCCTATTTCAACCGTCATAAAAAATAGTGTATTGGTAAATAATATTACAAATTTGTATTTGTCGTAAAGAATAGACTAGCAGCTACAAAATGAGACCAAAATTTTGACAATCGGATAGAAATTCTGGGCACAGTGAACGGTCAAAGTTAGAGATCAACCAAGCCTTTAAATTAAATCGTAAAAACGCCGAATTCGCACGTTTAAGGGGAGAAAAAGCCATTTAAAGTTTTGGTAATTTTTTTCCTATTTCAACCGTCATAAAAAATAGTGTATTGGTAAATTTTATTACAAATTTGTACTTGTCGTAAAGAATTAACTGGCAGCTACAAAATGAGACCAAAATTTTGACAATCGGATAGAAATTGTGGGCACAGTGAACGGTCAAAGCTAGAGATCTACCAAGGCTTTAAATTAAATCGTAAAAACGCCGAATTCGCACGTTTAAGGGGAGAAAAAGCCATTTAAAGTTTTGGTGTTTTTTTTCCTATTTCAACCGTCATAAAAAATAGTGTATTGGTAAATAATATTACAAATTTGTACTTGTCGTGAAGAATAGACTGGCAGCTACAAAATGAGACCAAAATTTTGACAATCGGATAGAAATTGTGGGCACAGTGAACGGTCAAAGCTAGAGATCTACCAAGCCTTTAAATTAAATCGTAAAAACGCTGAATTCGCACGGTTAAGGGGAGAAAATGCCATTTAAAGTTTTGGTGTGTTTTTTCCTATTTCAACCGTCATAAAAAATAGTGTATTGGTAAATAATATAACAAATTTGTACTTGTCAAAGCTAGAGATCTACCAAGCCTTAAATTAAATCGTAAAACGCTGAATTCGCACGCTTAAGGGGAGAAAAAGCCATTTAAAGTTTTGGTGTTTTTTTTCCTATTTCAACCGTCATAAAAAATAGTGTATTGGTAAATTTTATGACAAATTTGTACTTGTCGTAAAGAATAGACTGGCAGCTACAAAATGAGACCAACATTTTGACAATCGGATAGAAATTGTGAGCACAGTGAACGGTCAAAGCTAGAGATCAACCAAGCCTTTAAATTAAATCGTAAAAACGCCGAATTTGCACGTTTAAGGGGAGAAAAAGCCATTTAAAGTTTTGGTGTTTTTTTCCTATTTCAACCGTCATAAAAAATAGTGTATTGGTAAATAATATGACAAATTTGTACTCGTCGTAAAGAATAGACTAACAGCTACAAAATGAGACCAAAATTTTGACAATCGGATAGAAATTGTGGCCACAGTGAACGGTCAAAGCTAGAGATCTACCAAGCCTTTAAATTAAATCGTAAAAACGCCGAATTCGCACGGTTAAGGGGAGAAAAAGCCATTTAAAGTTTTGGTGTTTTTTTTTCCTATTTCAACCGTCATAAAAACTAGTGTATTGGTAAATAATATTACAATTTTGTACTTGTCGTAAAGAATAGACTGGCAGCTACAAAATGAGACAAAAATTTTGACAATCGGATAGAAATTGTGGCCATAGTGAACGGTCAAAGCTAGAGATCTACCAAGGCTTTAAATTAAATCGAAAAAGCCATTTAAAGTTTTGGTGTTTTTTTTCCTATTTCAACCGTCATAAAAAATAGTGTATTGGTAAATAATATTACAAATTTGTACTTGTCGTAAAGAATAGACTGGCAGCTACAAAATGAGACCAAAATTTTGACAATCGGATAGAAATTGTGGGCACAGTGAACGGTCAAAGCTAGAGATCTACCAAGCCTTTAAATTAAATCGTAAAACCGCCGAATTGGCACGTTTAAGGGGAGAAAAAGCCATTTAAAGTTTTGGTGTTTTTTTCCTATTTCAACCGTCATAAAAAATAGTGTATTGGTAAATAATATTACAAATTTGTATTTGTCGTAAAAAATAGATTGGCAGCTACAAAATGAGACCAAAATTTTGACAATCGGATAGAAATTGTCCCAACAGTGAACGGTCAAAGATAGAGATCTACCAAGCCTTCAAATTAAATCTTAAAAACGCGGAATTCGCACGCTTAAGGGGAGAAAAAGCCATTTAAAGTTTTGGTGTTTTTTTTTCCTATTTCAATCGTCATAAAAAATAGTGATTTGGTAAATAATATCACGAATTTGTACTTGTCGTAAAGAATAGACTGGCAGCTACAAAATGAGACCAAAATTTTGACAATCGGATAGAAATTGTGGGCACAGTGAACGGTCAAAGCTAGAAAACTACCAAGCCTTTAAATTAAATCGTAAAAACGTCGAATTCGCACGCTTAAGGGGAGAAAAAGCCATTTAAAGTTTTGGTGTTTTCTTTTCCTATTTCTATCGTCATAATAAAAAGTGTTTTGGTAAATATTATTACAAATTTGTACTTGTCGTAAAGAAAAGACTGGCAGCTACAAAATGAGACCAAAATTTTGACAATCGGATAGAAATTGTGGGCACAGTGAACGGTCAAAGCTAGAGATCTACCAAGCCTTTAAATTAAATCGTAAAAACGCCGAATTCGCACGCTTAAGGGGAGAAAAAGCCATTTAAAGTTTTGTTGTTTTTTTTTTCCTATTTCAACCGTCATAAAAAATAGTGTATTGGTAAATAATATTACAAATTTGTACTTGTCGTAAAGAATAGACTTGCAGCTACAAAATGAGACCAAAATTTTGACAATCGGATAGAAATTGTGGGCACAGTGAACGGTCAAAGCTAGAGATCTACCAAGCCTTTGAATTAAATCGTAAAAACGCCGAATTCTCACGTTTAAGGGGAGAAAAAGCCATTTAAATTTTTGGTGTTGTTTTTTCCTATTTCAACCGTCATAAAAAATAGTGTATTGGTAAATAATATTACAAGTTTATACTTGTCGTGAAGAATAGACTGGCAGCTACAAAATGGGACCAAAATTTTGACAATCGGATAGAAATTGTGGGCACAGTGAACGGTCAAAGCTAGAGATCTACCAAGCCTTTAAATTAAATCGTAAAAACGCTGAATTCGCACGGTTAAGTTTAGAAAATGCCATTTAAAGTTTTGGTGTGTTTTTTCCTATTTCAACCGTCATAAAAAATAGTGTATTGGTAAATATTATTACAAATTTGTACTTGTCAAAGCCAGAGATCTACCAAGCCTTAAATTAAATCGTAAAACTCCGAATTTGCACGTTTAAGGGTAGAAAAAGCCATTTAAAGTTTTGGTGTTTTTTTTCCTATTTCAACCGTCATAAAAAATAGTGTATTGGTAAATATTATGACAAATTTGTCCTTGTCGTAAAGAATAGACTGGCAGCTACAAAATGAGACCAACATTTTGACAATCGGATAGAAATTGTGAGCACAGTGAACGGTCAAGGCTAGAGATCAACCAAGCCTTTAAATTAAATCTTAAAAACGCCGAATTCGCACGTTTAAGGGGAGAAAAAGCCATTTAAAGTTTTGGTTTTTTTTTCCTATTTCAACCGTCATAAAAAATAGTGTATTGGTAAATAATATTACGAATTTGTATTTGTCGTAAAAAATAGATTGGCAGCTACAAAATGAGACCAAAATTTTGACAATCGGATAGAAATTGTGGCCACAGTGAACGGTCAAAGAAAGAGATCTACCAAGCCTTCAAATTAAATCGTAAAAACGCCGAATTCGCACGCTTAAGGGGAGAAAAAGCCATATAAAATTTTGGTGTTTTTTTTCCTTTTTCAATCGTCATAAAAAATAGTGATTTGGTAAATAATATCACAAATTTGTACTTGTCGTGAAGAATAGACTGGAAGCTACAAAATGAGACCAAAATTTTCACAATCGGATAGAAATTGTGGGCACAGTGAACGGTCAAAGCTAGAGATCTACCAAGCCTTAAAGTATAGCGTAAAACGCCGAATTCGCACGTTTAAGGGGAGAAAAAGCCATTTAAAGTTTTGGTGTTTTTTTTCCTATTTCAACCGTCATAAAAAATAGTGTATTGGTAAATAATATTACAAATTTGTATTTGTCGTAAAGAATAGACTGGCAGCTACAAAATGAGACCAAAATTTTGACAATCGGATAGAAATTGTGGGCACAGTGAACGGTCAAAGCTAGAGATCAACCAAGCCTTTAAATTAAATCGTAAAAACGCCGAATTCGCACGTTTAAGGGGAGAAAAAGCCATTTAAAGTTTTGGTGTTTTTTTTCCTATTTCAATCGTCATAAAAAATAGTGTATTGGTAAATAATATTACAAATTTGTATTTGTCGTAAAAAATAGATTGGCAGCTACAAAATGAGACCAAAATTTTGACAATCGGATAGAAATTGTGGCCACAGTGAACGGTCAAAGCTAGAGATCTACCAAGCCTTTAAATTAAATCGTAAAAACGCGGAATTCGCACGCTTAAGGGGAGAAAAAGCCATTTAAAGTTTTGGTGTTTTTTTTCCTATTTCAATCGTCATAAAAAATAGTGATTTGGTAAATAATATCACGAATTTGTTTTTGTTGTAAAGGATAGACTGGCAGCTACAAAATGAGACCAAAATTTTGACAATCGGATAGAAATTGTGGGCACAGTGAGCGATCAAAGCTAGAGATCTACCAAGCCTTTAAATTAAATCGTAAAAACGCCGAATTCGCACGTTTAAGGGGAGAAAAAGCCATTTAAAGTTTTGGTGTTTTTTTCCTATTTCAACCGTCATAAAAAAAAAGTATATTGGTAAATAATATTACAAATTTGTACTTGTCGTAAAGAATAAACTGGCAGCTACAAAATGAGAAAAAAATTTTGACAATCGGATAGAAATTGTGGGCACAGTGAACGGTCAAAGCTAGAGATCTACCAAGCCTTTAAATTAAATCGTAAAAACGCCGAATTCGCACGCTTAAGGGGAGAGAAAGCCATTTAAAGTTTTGGTGTTTTTTTTCCTATTTCAATCGTCATAAAAAATAGTGTTTTGGTAAATATTATTACAAATTTGTACTTGTCGTAAAGAATAGACTGGCAGCTACAAAATGAGACCAAAATTTTGACAATCGGATAGAAATTGTGGGCACAGTGAACGGTCAAAGCTAGAGATCTACCAAGCCTTTAAATTAAATCGTAAAAACGCCGAATTCGCACGCTTAAGGGGAGAAAAAGCCATTTAAAGTTTTGGTGTTTTTTTTCCTATTTCAATCGTCATAAAAAATAGTGTGTTGGTAAATAATATTACAAATTTGTACTTGTCGTGAAGAATAGACTGGCAGCTACAAAATGAGACCAAAATTTTGACAATCGGATAGAAATTGTGGGCACAGTGAACGGTCAAAGCTAGAGATCTACCAAGCCTTTGAATTAAATCGTAAAAACGCCGAATTCGCACGTTTAAGGGGGAAAAAAGCCATTTAAAGTTTTGGTGTTTTTTTCCTATTTCAACCGTCATAAAAAATAGTGTATTGGTAAATAATATTACAAATTTGTACTTGTTGTAAAGAATAGACTGGCAGCTACAAAATGAGACCAAAATTTTGACAATCGGATAGAAATTGTGGGCACAGTGAACGGTCAAAGCAAGAGATCTACCAAGCCTTTAAATTAAATCAGAAAAACGCCGAATTCGCACGTTTAAGGGGAGAAAAAGCCATTTAAAGTTTTGGTGTTTTTTTTTCCTATTTCAACCGTCATAAAAAATAGTGTATTGGTAAATAATATTACAAATTTGTACTTGTCGTAAAAAATAGACTGGCAGCTACAAAATGACACCAAAATTTTGACAATCGGATAGAAATTGTGGGCACAGTGAACGGTCAAAGCTAGAGATCTACCAAGCCTTTAAATTAAATCGTAAAAACGCCGAATTCTCACGTTTAAGGGGAGAAAAAGCCATTTAAAGTTTTGGTGTTTTTTACCCTATTTCAACCGTCATAAAAAATAGTGTTTTGGTAGATAATATAACAAATTTGTACTTGTCGTAAAGAATAGACTGGCAGCTACAAAATGAGACCAAAATTTTGACAATCGGATAAAAATTGCGGGCACAGTGAACGGTAAAAGCATGAGATCTACCAAGCCCTTAAATTAAATCGTAAAAACGCCGAATTCGCACGTTTAAGGGGAGAAAAAGCCATTTAAAGTTTTGGTGTTATTTTTTCCTATTTCAACCGTCATAAAAAATAGTGTATTGGTAAATAATATTACAAATTTGTACTTGTCGTAAAGAATAGACTGGCAGCTACAAAATGACACCAAAATGTTGACAATCGGATAGAAATTGTGGGCACAGTGAACGGTCAAAGCTAGAGATCTACCAAGCCTTTAAATTAAATCGTAAAAACGCCGAATTCTCACGTTTAAGGGGAGAAAAAGCCATTTAAAGTTTTGGTGTTATTTTTCCTATTTCAACCGTCATAAAAAATAGGGTATTAGTAAATAATATTACAAATTTGTACTTGTCGTAAAGAATAGACTGGCAGCTACAAAATGAGACCAAAATTTTGACAATCGGATAGAAATTGTGGGCACAGTAAACGGTCAAAAGCTAGAGATCTACCAAGCCTTTGAATTAAATCGTAAAAACGCCGAATTCACACGTTTAAGGGGAGAAAAAGCCATTTAAAGTTTTGGTGTTTTTTTTCCTATTTCAACCGTCATAAAAAATAGTGTATTGGTAAATATTATTACAAATTTGTACTTGTTGTAAAGAATAGACTGGCAGCTACAAAATAAGAACAAAATTTTGACAATCGGATAGAAATTGTGAGCACAGTGAACGGTCAAAGCTAGAGATCTACCAAGCCTTTAAAGAAATCGTAAAAACGCCGAATTCTCACGTTTAAGGGGAGAAAAAGCCATTTAAAGTTTTGGTGTTTTTTTTCCTATTTCAACCGTCATAAAAAATAGTGTATTGGTAAATTTTATTACAAATTTGTATTTGTCGTAAATAATAGACTGGCAGCTACAAAAATGAGACCAAAATTTTGACAATCGGATAGTAATTGTCAGCACAGTGAACAGTCAAAGCTAGAGATCTACCAAGCCTTTAAATTAAATCGTAAAAACGCCGAATTCGCACATTTAAGGGGAGAAAATGCCATTTAAAGTTTTGATGTTTTTTTTTCCTATCTCAACCGTCATAAAAAATAGTGTATTGGTAAATAATATGACAAATTTGTACTCGTCGTAAAGAATAGACTAACAGCTACAAAATGAGACCAAAATTTTGACAATCGGGTAGAAATTGTGGGCACAGTGAACAGTCAAAGCTAGAGATCTGCCAAGCCTTTAAATTAAATCGTAAAAACGCCGAGTTCACACGTTTAAGGGGAGAAAAAGCCATTTAAAGTTTTGTTGTTTTTTTTCTACTTCAACCGTCATAAAAAATAGTGTATTGATAAATAATATTACAAATTTGTACTTGTCGTAAAGAATAGACTGGCAGCTACAAAATGAGACCTAAATTTTGACAATCGGATAGAAATTGTGAGCACAGTGAACGGTCAAAGCAAGAGATCAACCAAGCCTTTAAATTAAATCGTAAAAACGCCGAATTCGCACGTTTAAGGGGAGAAAAAGCCATTTAAAGTTTTGGTGTTTTTTTTTCCTATTTCAACCGTCATAAAAAATAGTGTTTTGGTAAATAATATTACAAATTTGTACTTGTCGTGAAGAATAGACTGGCAGCTACAAAATGAGACCAAAATTTTGACAATCGGATAGAAATTGTAGGCACAGTGAACGGTCAAAGCTAGAGATCTACCAAACTTTTAAATTAAATCGTAAAAACGCCGAATTCGCACGTTTAAAGGGAGAAAAAGCCATTTAAAGTTTTGATGTTTTTTTTTCCTATTGCAACCGTCATAAAAAAAAGTGTATTGGTAAATAATATTACAAATTTATACTTGTCGTTAAGAATAGACTGGCAGCTACAAAATGAGACCAAAATTTTGACAATCGGATAGAAATTGTGGGCACAGTGAACGGTCAAAGCTAGAGATCTACCAAGCCTTTAAATTAAATCGTAAAAACGCCGAATTCGCACGTTTAAGGGAGAAAAAGCCATTTAAAGTTTTGGTGTTTTTTTTTCCTATTTCAACCGTCATAAAAAATAGTGTATTGGTAAATAATATTACAAATTTGTACTTGTCGTAAAGAATAGACTGGCAGCTACAAAATGAGACAAACATTTTGACAATCGGATAGAAATTGTGGGCACAGTGAACGGTCAAAGCTAGAGATGCACCAGGCCTATAAATTAAATCGTAAAAACGCCGAATTCGCACATTTAAGGGGAGAAAAAGCCATTTAAAGTTTTGGTGTTTATTTTCCTATTTCAACCGTCATAAAAAATAGTGTATTGGTAAATAATATTACAAATTTGTACTTGTCAAAGCTAGAGATCTACCAAGCCTTTAAATTAAATCGTAAAAACACCGAATTCGCACGTTTAAGGGGAGAAAAAGCCATTTAAAGTTTGGGTTTTTTTTTTCCTATTTCAACCGTCATAAAAAATAGTGTATTGGTAAATAATATTACAAATTTGTACTTGTCGTAAAGAAAAGACTGGCAGCTACAAAATGAGTTCAAGATTTTGACGATCGGATAGAAATTGTGGGCACAGTGAACGGTCAAAGCTAGAGATCTACCAAGCCTTTAAATTAAATCGTAAAAGCGCCAAATTCACACGTTTAAGGGGAGAAAAAGCCATTTAAAGTTTTGGTGTTTTTTTTTCCTATTTCAACCGTCATAAAAAATTGTGTATTGTTAAATATTATTACAAATTTGTACTTGTCGTAAAGAATAGACTAGCAGCTACAAAATGAGACCAAAATTTTGACAATCGGATAAAAATTGTGGGCACAGTGAACGGTCAAAACTAGAAGTCTACCAAGCCTTAAATTAAATCGTAAAAACGCCGAATTTGACCGTTTAAGGGGAGAAAATGCCATTTAAAGTTTTGGTGTTTTTTTTCCTATTTCAACCGTCATAAAAAATAGTATTTTGGCAAAAAATATTACAAATTTGTACTTGTCGTAAAGAATAGACTGGTAGCTACAAAATGAGACCAAAATTTCGACAATCCGATGGAAATTGTGGGCACAGTGAACGGTCAAAGCTAGAGATCTACCAAACCTTTAAATTAAATCGTAAAAATGCCGAATTCGCACGTTTAAGGGGAGAAAAAGCCATTTAAAGTTTTGGTGTTTTTTTCTCCTATTTCAACCGTCATAAAAAATAGTGTGTTGGTAAATATTATTACAAATTTGTACTTGTCGTAAAGAATAGACTGGCAGCTACAAAATGAGACCAAAATTTTGACAATCGGATAGAAATTGTGGGCACAGTGAATGGTCAAAGCTAGAGATCTACCAAGCCTTTAAATTAAATCGTAGAAACGCCGAATTCTCACGTTTAAGGGGAGAAAAAGCCATTTAAAGTTTTGGTGTTTTTTTTTTCCTATTTCAACCGTCATAAAAAATAGTGTATTGGTAAATAATATTACAAATTTGTATTTGTCGTAAATAATAGACTGGCAGCTACAAAATGAGACCAAAATTTTGACAATCGGATAGTAATTGTGAGCACAGTGAACAGTCAAAGCTAGAGATCTACCAAGCCTTTAAATTAAATCGTAAAAACGCCAAATTCGCACATTAAAGGGGAGAAAAAGCCAATTAAAGTTTTGATGTTTTTTTTCCTATCTCAACCGTCATAAAAAAATAGTGTATTGGTAAATAATATGACAAATTTGTACTCGTCGTAAAGAATAGACTAGCAGCTACAAAATGAGACCGAAATTTTGACAATCGGGTAGAAATTGTGGGCACAGTGAACAGTCAAAGTTAGAGATCTGCCAAGCCTTTAAATTAAATCGTAAAAACGCCGTGTTCACACGTTTAAGGGGAGAAAAAGCCATTTAAAGTTTTGGTGTTTTTTTTCCTACTTCAACCGTCATAAAAAATAGTGTACTGATAAATAATATTACAAATTTGTACTTGTCGTAAAGAATAGACTGGCAGCTACAAAATGAGACCAAAATTTTGACAATTGGATAGAAATTGTGAGCACAGTGAACGGTCAAAGCTAGAGATCAACCAAGCCTTTAAATTAAATCGTAAAAACGCCAAATTCGCACGTTTAAGGGAGAAAAAGCCATTTAAAGTTTTGATGTTTTTTTTCCTATTTCAACCGTCATAAAAAATAGTGTATTGGTAAATAATATTACAAATTTGTACTTGTCGTAAAGAATAGACTGGCAGCTACAAAATGAGACCAAAGTTTTGACAATCGGATAGAAATTGTGGGCACAGTGAACGGTCAAAGCTAGAGATCTACCAAGCCTTTAAATTAAATCGTAAAAACGCCGAATTCGCACGTTTAAGGGGAGAAAAAGCCATTTAAAGTTTTGGTGTTTTTTTTTCCTATTTCAACCGTCATAAAAAATAGTGTATTGGTAAATAATATTACAAATTTGTACTTGTCGTAAAGAATAGACTGGCAGCTACAAAATGAGACCAAAATTTTGACAATCGGATAGAATTTGTGGGCACAGTGAACGGTCAAAACTAGAAATCTACCAAGCCTTTAAATTAAATCGTAAAAACGCCGAATTTGCGCGTTTAAGGGGAGAAAATGCCATTTAAAGTTTTGGTGTTTTTTTTCCTATTTCAACCGTCATAAAAAATAGTATATTGGCAAATAATATTACAAATTTGTACTTGTCGTAAAGAATAGACTGGTAGCTACAAAATGAGACCAAAATTTTGACAATCCGATGGAAATTGTGGGCACAGTGAACGGTCAAAGCTAGAGATCTACCAAGCCTTTAAATTAAATCGTAAAAACGCCGAATTAGCACGTTTAAGGGGAGAAAAAGCCATTTAAAGTTTTGGTGTTTTTTTTCCTATTTCAACCGTCATAAAAAATAGTGTATTGGTAAATAATATTACAAATTTGTACTTGTCGTAAAGAATAGACTGGCAGCTACAAAATGAGACCAAAATTTTGACAATCGGATAGGAATTGTGGGCACAGTGAACGGTCAAAGCTAGAGATCTACCAAGCCTTTAAATTATATCTTAAAAACGCAGAATTTGCACGCTTAAGGGGAGAAAAAGCCATTTAAAGTTTTGATGTTTTTTTTCCTATTTCAACCGTCATAGAAAATAGTGTATTGGTAGATAATATTACAAATTTGTACTCGTCGTGAAGAATAGACTGGCAGCTACAAAATGAGACCAAAATTTTGACAATCGGATAGAAATTGTGGGCACAGTGAACGGTCAAAGCTAGAGATCTACCAAACCTTTAAATTAAATCGTAAAAACGCCGAATCCGCACGTTTAAGGGGAGAAAAAGCCATTTAAAGTTTTGGTGTTTTTTTTTCCGATTTCAACCGTCATAAAAATTAGTGTATTGGTAAATAATATTACAAATTTGTACTTGTCGTAAAGAATAGACTGGCAGCTACAAAATGAGACCAAAATTTTTACAATCGGATAGAAATTGTGGGCACAGTGAACGGTCAAAGCTAGAGATCTACCAAGCCTTTAAATTAAATCGTAAAAACGCCGAATTCGCGCGTTTAAGGGGGAAAAAAGCCATTTAAAGTTTTGGTGTTTTTTTTTTCCTATTTCAACCGTCATAAAAAATAGTGTATTGGTAAATAATATTACAAATTTGTACTTGTCGTAAAGAATAGACTGGCAGCTACAAAATGAGACCAAAATTTTGACAATCGGATAGAAATTGTGGGCACAGTGAACGGTCAAAGCTAGAGATGCACGTAGCCTATAAATTAAATCGTAAAAACGCCGAATTCGCACATTTAAGGGGAGAAAAAGCCATTTAAAGTTTTGGTGTTTATTTTCCTATTTCAACCGTCATTAAAAAATAGTGTATTGGTAAAAAATATTACAAATTTGTACTTGTCAAAGCTAGAGATCTACCAAGCCTTTAAATTAAATCGTAAAAACGCCGAATTCGCACGTTTATGGGGAGAAAAAGCCATTTAAAGTTCGGGTGTTTTTTTTCCTATTTCAACCGTCAAAGAAAATAGTGTATTGGTAAATAATATTACAAATTTGTACTTGTCGTAAAGAAAAGACTGGCAGCTACAAAATGAGTTCAAGATTTTGACGATTGGATAGAAATTGTGGGCACAGTGAACGGTCAAAGCTAGAGATCTACCAAGCCTTTAAATTAAATCGTAAAAGCGCCAAATTCACACGTTTAAGGGGAGAAAAAGCCATTTAAAGTTTTGGTGTTTTTTTTTCCTATTTCAACCGTCATAAAAAATTGTGTACTGTTAAATATTATTACAAATTTGTATTTGTCGTAAACAAAAGACTGGCAGCTACAAAATGAGACCAAAATTTTGACAATCGGATAGAAATTGTGGGCACAGTGAACGGTCAAAACTAGAAATCTACCAAGCCTTTAAATTAAATCGTAAAAACGCCGAATTTGCACGTTTAAGGGGAGAAAATGCCATTTAAAGTTTTGGTGTTTTTTTTCCTATTTCAACCGTCATAAAAAATAGTATTTTGGCAAATAATATTACAAATTTGTACTTGTCGTAAAGAATAGACTGGTAGCTACAAAATGAGACCAAAATTTTGACAATCCGATGGAAATTGTGGGCACAGTGAACGGTCAAAGCTAGAGATCTACCAAGCCTTTAAATTAAATCGTAAAAACACCGAATTCGCACGTTTAAGGGGAGAAAAAGCCATTTAAAGTTTTGGTGTTTTTTTTCCTATTTCAACCGTCATAAAAAATAGTGTATTGGTAAATAATATAACAAATTTGTACTTGTCGTAAAGAATAGACTGGCAGCTACAAAATGAGACCAAAATTTTGACAATCGGAAAGGAATTGTGGGCACAGTGAACGGTCAAAGCTAGAGATCTACCAAACCTTTAAATTAAATCTTAAAAACGCAGAATCCGCACGCTTAAGGGGAGAAAAAGCCATTTAAAGTTTTGATGTTTTTTTTTTCCTATTTCAACCGTCATAAAAAATAGTGTATTGGTAAATAATATTACAAATTTGTATTCGTCGTGAAGAATAGACTGGCAGCTACAAAATGAGACCAAAATTTTGACAATCGGATAGAAATTGTGGGCACAGTGAACGGTCAAAGCTAGAGATCTACCAAACCTTTAAATTAAATCGTAAAAATGCCGAATTCGCACGTTTAGGGGAGAAAAAGCCATTTAAAGTTTTGGTGTTTTTTTCTCCTATTTCAACCGTCATAAAAAATAGTGTATTGGTAAATATAATTACAAAGTTGTACTTGTCGTAAAGAATAGACTGGCAGCTACAAAATGAGACCAAAATTTTGACAATCGGATAGAAATTGTGGGCACAGTGAACGGTCAAAGCTAGAGATCTACCAAGCCTTTAAATTAAATCGTAGAAACGCCGAATTCTCACGTTTAAGGGGAGAAAAAGCCATTTAAAGTTTTGGTGTTTTTTTTTTTCCCATTTCAACCGTCATAAAAAATAGTGTATTGGTAAATAATATTACAAATTTGTATTTGTCGTAAATAATAGACTGGCAGCTACAAAATGAGACCAAAATTTTGACAATCGGATAGTAATTGTGAGCACAGTGAACAGTCAAAGCTAGAGATCTACCAAGCCTTTAAATTAAATCGTAAAAACGCCAAATTCGCACATTTAAGGGGAGAAAAAGCCATTTAAAGTTTTGGTGTTTTTTTTCCTATCTCAACCGTCATAAAAAATAGTGTATTGGTAAATAATATGACAAATTTGTACTCGTCGTTAAGAATAGACTAGCAGCTACAAACTGAGACCGAAATTTTGACAATCGGGTAGAAATTGTGGGCACAGTGAACAGTCAAAGCTAGAGATCTGCCAAGCCTTTAAATTAAATCGTAAAAACGCCGTGTTCACACGTTTAAGGGGAGAAAAAGCCATTTAAAGTATTGGTGTTTTTTTTCCTACTTCTACCGTCATAAAAAATAGTGTACTGATAAATAATATTACAAATTTGTACTTGTCGTAAAGAATAGACTGGCAGCTACAAAATGAGACCAAAATTTTGACAATTGGATGGAAATTGTGAGCACAGTGAACGGTCAAAGCTAGAGATCAACCAAGCCTTTAAATTAAATCGTAAAAACGCCGAATTCGCACGTTTAAGGGGAGAAAAAGCCATTTAAAGTTTTGATGTTTTTTTTCCTATTTCAACCGTCATAAAAAATAGTGTATTGGTAAATAATATTACAAATTTCTACTTGTCGTAAAGAATAGACTGGCAGCTACAAAATGAGACCAAATTTTGACAATCGGATAGAAATTGTGGGCACAGTGAACGGTCAAAGCTAGAGATCTACCAAGCCTTTAAATTAAATCTTAAACACGCCGAATTCGCACGTTTAAGGGGGAAAAAGCCATTTAAAGTTTTGGTGTTTTTTTTTCCTATTTCAACCGTCATAAAAAATAGTGTATTGGTAAATAATATTACAAATTTGTACTTGTCGTAAAGAATAGACTGGCAGCTACAAAATGAGACAAACATTTTCACAATCGGATAGAAATTTTGGGCACAGTGAACGGTCAAAGCTAGAGACCTACCAAGCCGTTAAATTAAATCGTAAAAACGCCGAATTCGCACGTTTAAGGGGAGAAAAAGCCATTTAAAGTTTTGGTGTTTATTTTCCTATTTCAACCGTCATAAAAAATAGTGTATTGGTAAATAATATTACAAATTTGTACTTAACGAAGCTAGAGATCTACCAAGCCTTTAAATTAAATCGTAAAAGCGCCAAATTCTCACGTTTAAGGGGAGAAAAAGCCATTTAAAGTTTTGGTGTTTTTTTTTTTCCTATTTGAACCGTCATAAAAAATTGCATATTGGATAATATTATTACAAATTTGTACTTGTCGTAAACAATAGAGTGGCTGCTACAAAATGAGACCAAAATTTTGACAATCGGATAGAAATTGTGGGCACAGTGAACGGTCAAAGCTAGAGATCTACCAAGCCTTTAAATCAAATCGTAAAAACGCCGAATTCGCACGTTTAAGGGGAGAAAAAGCCATTTAAAGTTTTGGTGTTTTTTTTCCTATTTCAACCGTCATAAAAAATAGTGTATTGGTAAATAATATTACAAATTTGTACTTGTCGTAAAGAATAGACTGGCAGCTACAAAATGAGACCAAAATTTTGACAATCGGATAGAATTTGTGGGCACAGTGAACGGTCAAAACTAGAAATCTACCAAGCCTTTAAATTAAATCGTAAAAACGCCGAATTTGCACGTTTCAGGGGAGAAAATGCCATTTAAAGTTTTGGTGTTTTTTTTCCTATTTCAACCGTCATAAAAAAAAATATATTGGCAAATAATATTACAAATTTGTACTTGTCGTAAAGAATAGACTGGCAGCTACAAAATGAGACCAAAATTTTGACAATCGGATAGGAATTGTGGGCACAGTGAACGGTCAAAGCTAGAGATCTACCAAGCCTTTAAATTAAATCTTAAAAACGCAGAATTCGCACGCTTAAGGGGAGAAAAAGCCATTTAAAGTTTTGATGTTTTTTTTCCTATTTCAACCGTCATAGAAAATAGTGTATTGGTAAATAATATTACAAATTTGTATTCGTCGTGAAGAATAGACTGGCAGCTACAAAATGAGACCAAAATTTTGACAATCGGATAGAAATTGTGGGCACAGTAAACGGTCAAAGCTAGAGATCTTTAAATTAAATCGTAAAAACGCCGAATTCGCACGTTTAAGGGGAGAAAAAGCCATTTAAAGTTTTGGTGTTTTTTTTTCCTATTTCAACCGTCATAAAAAATAGTGTGTTGGTAAATATTATTACAAATTTGTACTTGTCGTGAAGAATAGACTGGCAGCTACAAAATGAGACCAAAATTTTGACAATCGGATAGAAATTGTGGGCACAGTGAACGGTCAAAGCTAGAGATCTACCAAGCCTTTAAATTAAATCGTAAAAACGCCGAATTCGCGCGTTTAAGGGGGAAAAAAGCCATTTAAAGTTTTGGTGTTTTTTTTCCTATTTCAACCGTCATAAAAAATAGTGTATTGGTAAATAATATTACAAATTTGTACTTGTCGTAAAGAATAGACTGGAAGCTACAAAATGAGACCAAAATTTTGACAATCGGATAGAAATTGTGGGCACAGTGAACGGTCAAAGCTAGAGATCTACCAAGCCTTTAAAATCAATCGTCAAAACGCCGAATTCGCACGTTTAAGGGGAGAAAAAGCCATTTAAAGTTTTGGTCTTTATTTTCCTATTTCAACCGTCATAAAAAATAGTGTATTGGTAAATAATATTACAAATTTGTACTTGTCAAAAAAAATGGAATAGCAGCTACAAAATGAGACCAAAATTTTGACAATCGGATAGAAATTGTGGGCACAGTGAACGGTCAAAGCTAGAGATCTACCAAGCCTTTAAATTAAATCGTAAAAACGCCAAATTCGCGCGTTTAAGAAGAGAAAAAGCCATTTAAAGTTTTGGTGTTTTTTTTCCTATTTCTATCGTCATAAAAATAGTGTATTGGGAAATAATATTACAAATTTGTACTTGTCGTAAAGAATAGACTGGCAGCTACAAAATGAGATCAAAATTTTGACAATTGGATAGAAATTGTGGCCACAGTGAACGGTCAAACTAGAGATCTACCAAGCCTTTAAATTAAATCGAAAAAACGCCGAATTCGCACGTTTAAGGGGAGAAAAAGCCATTTAAAGTTTTGGTGTTTTTTTTTCCTATTTCAACCGTCATAAAAATAGTGTATTGGTAAATAATATTACAAATTTGTACTTGTCGTAAAGATAGACTGGCAGCTACAAAATGAGACCAAAATTTTGACAATCGGATAGAAATTGTGAGCAGAGTGAACGGTCAAAGCTAGAGATCTACCAAGCCTTTAAATGAAATCGTAAAAACGCCGAATTCGCACGTTTAAGGGGAGAAAAAGCCATTTAAAGTTTTGGTGTTTTTTTTCCTATTTCAACCGTCATAAAAAATAGTGTTTTGGTAAATAATATTACAAATTTGTACTTGTCGCAAAGAATAGACTGGCAGCTACAAAATGAGACCAAAATCTTGACAATCGGATAGAAATTGTGGGCACAGTGAACGGTCAAAGCTAGAGATCTACCAAGCCTTTAAATTAAATCTTAAAAACGCAGAATTCGCACGTTTAAGGGGAGAAAAAGCCATTTAAAGTTTTGATGTTTTTTTTTTCCTATTTCAACCGTCATAAAAAATAGTGTATTGGTAAATAATATGAAAAATTTGTACTCGTCGTAAAGAATAGACTAACAGCTACAAAATGAGACCAAAATTTTGACAATCGGATAGAAATTGTGGGCACAGTGAACGGTCAAAGCTAGAGATCTACCAAGCCTTTAAATTAATTCGTAAAAACGCCGAATTCGCAAGTTTAAGGGGAGAAAAAGCCATTTAAAGTTTTGGTGTTTTTTTTTTTTTATTTCAACCATCATAAAAAATAGTGTATTGGTAAATATTATTCCGAATTTGTACTTGTCGTAAAGAATAGACTGGCAGCTACAAAATGAGACCAACATTTTGACAATCAGATAGAAATTGTGGGCACAGTGAACGGTCAAAGCTAGAGATCTACCAAGCCTTTAAAATATATCGTCAAAACGCCGAATTTGCACGTTTAAGAGGAGAAAAGGCCATTTAAAGTTTTGGTGTTTTTTTTCTATTTCAAACGTCATAAAAAATAGTGTATTGGTAAATAAAATTACAAATTTGTACTTGTCGTAAAGAATAGACTGGCAACTACAAAATGAGACCAAAATTTTGACAATCGGATAGAAATTGTGGACACAGTGAACAGTCAAAGCTAGAGATCTACCGAGCCTTTAAATTAAATCGTAAAAACGCCGAATTCGCACGTTTAAGGGGGGAAAAAGCCATTTAAAGTTTTGGTGTTTTTTTTCCTATTTCTATCGTCATAAAAAATAGTGTATTGGTAAATAATATTACAAATTTGTTTTTGTCGTAAAGAATAGACTGGCAGCTACAAAATGAGACCAAAATTTTGACAATCGGATAGAAATTGTGGGCACAGTGAACGGTCAAAGCTAGAGATCTACCAAACCTTTAAAATATATCGTCAAAACGCCGAATTCGCACGTTTAAGAGGAGAAAAAGCCATTTAAAGTTTTGGTGTTTTTTTTCCTATTTCAACCGTCATAAAAAATAGTGTATTGGTAGATAATATTACAAATTTGTACTTGTCGTAAAGAATAGACTGGCAGCTACAAAATGAGACCAAAATTTTGACAATCGGATAGAAATGGCGGGCACAGTTAACGGTAAAAGCAAGAGATCTACCAAGCCCTTAAATTAAATCGTAAAAACGCCGAATTCGCACGTTTAAGGGGAGAAAAAGCCATTTAAAGTTTTGGTGTTTTTTTTTTCCTATTTCAACCGTCATAAAAAATAGTGTATTGGTAAATAATATTACAAATTTGAACTTGTCGTAAAGAATAGACTAGCAGCTACAAAATGAGACCAAAATTTTGACAATCGGATAGAAATTGTGGGCACAGTGAATGGTCAAAGCTAGATATCTACCAAGCCGTTAAATTAAATCGTAAAATCGCCGAATTCGTGCGTTTAAGGGGAGAAAAAGCCATTTAAAGTTTTGGTGTTTTTTTTCCTA
Source organism: Odontomyia ornata (assembly GCA_963969285.1). Taxonomy (NCBI): domain Eukaryota; kingdom Metazoa; phylum Arthropoda; class Insecta; order Diptera; family Stratiomyidae; genus Odontomyia; species Odontomyia ornata. The sequence continues at coordinate 177,311,403 of OZ017741.1, forward strand.
TTTCAACCGTCATAAAAAATGGTGTATTCGTAAATCATATTACAAATTTGTACTTGTCGTAAAGAATAGACTGGCAGCTACAACATGAGACCAAAATTTTGACAATCGCATAGAAATTGTGGGCACAGTGAACGGTCAAAGCTAGAGATCTACCGAGCCTTTAAATTAAATCGTAAAAACGCCGAAGTCGCACGTTTAAGGGGAGAAAAAGCCATTTAAAGTTTTGGTGTTTTTTTTCCTATTTCTATCGTCATAAAAAATAGTGTATTGGTAAATAATATTACAAATTTGTACTTGTCGTTAAGAATAGACTGGCAGCTACAAAATGAGACCAAAATTTTGACAATCGGATAGAAATTGTGGGCACAGTGAACGGTCAAAGCTAGAGATCTACCAAGCCTTTAAAATATATCGTCAAAACGCCGAATTTGCACGTTTAAGAGGAGAAAAAGCCATTTAAAGTTTTGGTGTTTTTTTTCCTATTTCAACCGTCATAAAAAATAGTGTATTGGTAAATGATATTACAAATTTGTACTTGTCGTAAAGAATAGACTGGCAGCTACAAAATGAGACCAAAATTTTGACAATCGGATAGAAATTGTGGGCACAGTGAACGGTCAAAGCTAGAGATCTACCGAGCCTTTAAATTCAATCGTAAAAACGCCAAATTCGCACGGTTAAGTGGAGTAAAAGCCATTAAAATTTTGGTGTTTTTTTTCCTATTTCTATCGTCATAAAAAATAGTGTATTGGTAAATAATATTACAAATTTGTACCTGTCGTAAAGAATAGACTGGCAGCTACAAAATGAGACCAAAATTTTGACAATCGGATAGAAATTGTGGGCACAGTGAATGGTCAAAGCTAGATATCTACCAAGCCGTTAAATTCAATCGTAAAATCGCCGAATTCGCGCGTTTAAGGGGAGAAAAAGCCATTTAAAGTTTTGGTGTTTTTTTTCCTATTTCAACCGTCATAAAAAATGGTGTATTGGTAAATCATATTACAAATTTGTACTTGTCGTAAAGAATAGACTGGCAGCTACAACATGAGACCAAAATTTTGACAATCGCATAGAAATTGTGGGCACAGTGAACGGTCAAAGCTAGAGATCTACCAAGCCTTTGAATTAAATCGTAAAAACGCCGAATTCGCGCGTTTAAGGGGAGAAAAAGCCATTTAAAGTTTTGGTGTTTTTTTTCCTATTTCAACCGTCATAAAAAATAGTATATTGGTAAATAATATTACAAATTTGTACTTGTCGTAAAAAATAGACTAGCAGCTACAAAATGAGACCAAAATTTTGACAATCGGATAGAAATTGTGGGCACAGTGAACGGTCAAAGCTAGAGATCTACCAAGCCTTTAAATTAAATCGTAAAAACGCCGAATTCGCACGTTTAAGGGGAGACAAAGCCATTTAAAGTTTTGGAGTTTTTTATCCTATTTAAACCGTCATAAAAAATAGTTTATTGGTAAATAATATTACAAATTTGTACTTGTCGTAAAGAATAGACTGGCAGCTACTGCATGAGACCAAAATTTTGACAATCGGATAGAAATTGTGGGCACAGTGAACGGTCAAAGCTAGAGATCTACCAAGCCTTTAAATTAAATCGTAAAAACGCCGAATTCGCACGTTTAAGGGGAGAAAAAGCCATTTAAAGTTTTGGTGTTTTTTTTCCTATTTCAACCGTCATAAAAAATAGTGTATTGGTAAATAATATTACAAATTTGTACTTGTCGTAAAAAATAGACTAGCAGCTACAAAATGAGACCAAAATTTGACAATCGGATAGAAATTGTGGGCACAGTGAACGGTCAAAGCTAGAGATCTACCAAGCCTTTAAATTAAATCGTAAAAACGCCGAATTCGCACGTTTAAGGGGAGAAAAAGCCATTTAAAGTTTTTGTGTTGTTTTTCCTATTTCAACCGTCATAAAAAATAGTGTATTGGTAAATAATATTACAAATTTATACTTGTCGTAAAGAATAGACTGATAGCTACAACAAGAGACCAAAATTTTGACAATCGCATAGAAATTGTGGGCACAGTGAACGGTCAAAGCTAGAGATCTACCAAGCCTTTAAATTAAATCGTAAAAATGCCGAATTCGCACGCTTAAGGGGAGAAAAAGCCATTTAAAGTTTTGGAGTTTTTTTTCCTATTTCAACCGTCATAAAAAATAGTGTATTGGTAAATAATATTACAAATTTGTACTTGTCGTAAAGAATAGACTGGCAGCTACAACATGAGACCAAAATTTTGACAATCGGATAGAAATTGTGGGCACAGTGAACGGTCAAAGCTAGAGATCTACCAAGCCTTTAAATTAAATCGTAAAAACGCCGAACTCGCACGTTTAAGGGGAGAAAAAGCCATTTAAAGTTTTGGAGTTTTTTTCCTATTTAAACCGTCATAAAAAATAGTGTATTGGTAAATAATATTACAAATTGTACTTGTCGTAAAGAATAGACTGGCAGCTACAAAATGAGACCAAAATTTTGACAATCGGATAGAAACTGTGGGCACAGTGAACGGTCAAAGCTAGAGATCTTCCAAGCCTTTAAATTAAGATCTCTAGCTTTGACCTTTAAATTGAATCGTAAAAACGCCGAATTCGCACGTTTAAGGGGAGAAAAAGCCATTTAAAATTTTGGTGTTGTTTTTCCTTTTTCAACCGTCATAAAAAATAGTGTATTGGAAAATAATATTACAAATTTATACTTGTCGTAAAGAATAGACTGATAGCTACAACAAGAGACCAAAATTTTGACAATCGCATAGAAATTGTGGGCACAGTGAACGGTCAAAGCTAGAAATCTACCAAGCCTTTAAATTAAATCGTAAAAACGCCGAATTCGCACGTTTAAGGGGAGAAAAAGCCATCTAAAGTTTTGGAGTTTTTTTTCCTATTTAAACCGTCATAAAAAATAGTGTATTGGTAAATAATATTACAAATTGTACTTGTCGTAAAGAATAGACTGGCAGCTACAACATGAGACCAAAATTTTGACAATCGGATAGAAATTGTGGGCACAGTGAACGGTCAAAGCTAGAGATCTACCAAGCCTTTAAATTAAATCGTAAAAACGCCGAATTCGCACGTTTAAGAGGAGAAAAAGCCATTTAAAGTTTTGGTGTTTTTTTCCTATTTAAACCGTCATAAAAAATAGTGTATTGGTAAATAATATTACAAATTTGTACTTGTCGTAAAGAATAGACTGGCAGCTACAACATGAGACCAAAATTTTGACAATCAGATAGAAATTGTGGGCACAGTGAACGGTCAAAGCTAGAGATCTACCAAGCCTTTAAATTAAATCGTAAAAATGCCGAATTCGCATGCTTAAGGGGAGAAAAAGCCATTTAAAGTTTTGGAGTTTTTTTTCCTATTTCAACCGTCATAAAAAATAGTGTATTGGTAAATAATATTACAAATTTGTACTTGTCGTAAAGAATAGACTGGCAGCTACAACATGAGACCAAAATTTTGACAATCGGATAGAAATTGTGGGCACAGTGAACGGTCAAAGCTAGAGATCTACCAAGCCTTTAAATTAAATCGTAAAAACGCCGAATTCGCACGTTTAAGGGGAGAAAAAGCCATTTAAAGTTTTGGAGTTTTTTTCCTATTTAAACCGTCATAAAAAATAGTGTATTGGTAAATAATATTACAAATTTGTATTTGTCGTGAAGAATAGACTGGCAGCTACAAAATGAGACCAAAATTTTGACAATCGGATAGAAATTGTGGGCACAGTGAACGGTCAAAGCTAGAGATCTACCAAGCCTTTAAATTAAATCGTAAAAACGCCGAATTCGCACGTTTAAGGGGAGAAAAAGCCATTTAAAGTTTTGGAGTTTTTTTTCCTATTTCAACCGTCATAAAAAATAGTGTATTGAAAAATAATATTACAAATTTGTACTTGTCGTAAAGAATAGACTACCAGCTACAAAATGAGACCAAAATTTTGACAATCGGATAGAAATTGTGGGCACAGTGAACGGTCAAAGCTAGAGATCTACCAAGCCTTTAAATTGAATCGTAAAAACGCCGAAATCGCACGTTTAAGGGGAGAAAAAGCCATTTAAAGTTTTGGTGTTTTTTTTTCCTATTTCAACCGTCATTAAAATTAGTGTATTGGTAAATAATATTACAAATTTGTACTTGTCGTAAAGAATAGACTGGCAGCTACAACATGAGACCAAAATTTTGACAATCGGATAGAAATTGTGGGCACAGTGAACGGTCAAAGCTAGAGATCTACCAAGCCTTTAAATTAAATCGTAAAAACGCTGAATTCGCACGTTTAAGGGGAGAAAAAGCCATTTCAAGTTTTGGTGTTTTTTTTCCTATTTCAACCGACATAAAAAATAGTGTATTGGTAAATAATATTACAAATTTGTACTTGTCGTAAAGAATAGACTGGCAGCTACAAAATGAGACCAAAATTTTGACAATCGGATAGAAATTGTGAGCAGAGTGAACGGTCAAAGCTAGAGATCTACTAAGCCTTTAAATTAAATCGTAAAAATGCCGAATTCGAGCGTTTAAGGGGAAGAAAAGCCATTTAAAGTTTTGGTGTTTTTTTTCTATTTCAACCGTCATAAAAAAAAGTGTATTGGTAAATAATATTACAAATTTGTACTTGTCGTTAAGAATAGACTGGCAGCTACAAAATGAGACCAAAATTTCGACAATCGGATAGAAATTGTGGGCACAGTGAACGGTCAAAGCTAGAGATCTACCAAGCCTTTAAATTAAATCGTAAAAACGCCGAATTCGCACGTTTAGGGGGAGAAAAAGCCATTTAAAGTTTTGGAGTTTTTTTTCCTATTTCAACCGTCATAAAAAATAGTGTATTGGTAAATAATATTACAAATTTGTACTTGTCGTAAAGAATAGACTACCAGCTAAAAAATGAGACCTAAATTTTGACAATCGGATAGAAATTGTGGGCACAGTGAACGGTCAAAGCTAAAGATCTACCAAGCCTTTAAATTAAATCGTAAAACGCCGAATTCGCACGTTTTAGGGGAGAAAAAGCCATTTAAAGTTTTGGTGTTTTTTTTTCCTATTTCAACCGTCATAAAAAATAGTGTATTGGTAAATAATATTACAAATTTGTACTTGTCGTAAAGAATAGACTGGCAGCTACAACATGAGACCAAAATTTTGACAATCGGATAGAAATTGTGGGCACAGTGAACGGTCAAAGCTAGAGATCTACCAAGCCTTTAAATTAAATCGTAAAAACGCCGAATTCGCACGTTTAAGGGGAGAAAAAGCCATTTAAAGTTTTGGTGTTTTTTTTCCTATTTCAACCGTCATAAAAACAAGTGTATTGGTAAATAATATTACAAATTTGTACTTGTCGTGAAGAATAGACTGGCAGCTACAAAATGAGACCAAAATTTAGGAAATTGGATGGGAATTGTGGGCACAGTGAACGGTCAAAGCTAGAGATCTACCAAGCCTTTAAATTAAATCGTAAAAACGCCGAATTCGCACGTTTAAGGGGAGACAAAGCCATTTAAAGTTTTGGAGTTTTTTATCCTATTTAAACCGTCATAAAAAATAGTTTATTGGTAAATAATATTACAAATTTGTACTTGTCGTAAAGAATAGACTGGCAGCTACTACATGAGACCAAAATTTTGACAATCGGATAGAAATTGTGGGCACAGTGAACGGTCAAAGCTAGAGATCTACCAAGCCTTTAAATTAAATCGTAAAAACGCCGAATTCGCACGTTTATGGGGAGAAAAAGCCATTTAAAGTTTTGGTGTTTTTTTTCCTATTTCAACCGTCATAAAAAATAGTGTATTGGTAAATAATATTACAAATTTGTACTTGTCGTAAAGAATAGACTAGCAGCTACAAAATGAGACCAAAATTTTGACAATCGGATAGAAATTGTGGGCACAGTGAACGGTCAAAGCTAGAGATCTACCAAGCCTTTAAATTAAATCGTAAAAACGCCGAATTCGCACGTTTAAGGGGAGACAAAGCCATTTAAAGTTTTGGAGTTTTTTATCCTATTTAAACCGTCATAAAAAATAGTTTATTGGTAAATAATATTACAAATTTGTACTTGTCGTAAAGAATAGACTGGCAGCTACTACATGAGACCAAAATTTTGACAATCGGATAGAAATTGTGGGCACAGTGAACGGTCAAAGCTAGAGATCTACCAAGCCTTTAAATTAAATCGTAAAAACGCCGAATTCGCACGTTTATGGGGAGAAAAAGCCATTTAAAGTTTTGGTGTTTTTTTTCCTATTTCAACCGTCATAAAAAATAGTGTATTGGTAAATAATATTACAAATTTGTACTTGTCGTAAAAAATAGACTAGCAGCTACAAAATGAGACCAAAATTTGACAATCGGATAGAAATTGTGGGCACTGTGAACGGTCAAAGCTAGAGATCTACCAAGCCTTTAAATTAAATCGTAAAAACGCCGAATTCGCACGTTTAAGGGGAGAAAAAGCCATTTAAAGTTTTTGTGTTGTTTTTCCTTTTTCAACCGTCATAAGAAATAGTGTATTGGTAAATAATATTAC